>JAUPFM010000161.1:0-67555 GCA_033026295.1 Channa striata
TTTCTCAGCGAGAAAATGCTGTTTTGAAGCCAAGCTTGTATTTAACAATTTCTGCACCAAACTCAAATAAAACTGTGTCTGCCTTCTTATTTAGCCTAAATCCACTCAGGAGAGACTGAAAATAAGCTTGTGGGATGTTTCCTTAAAAGACAGTAAATGCATGTAATTCAAGCATCCTTTTATGCTCATAATCGCCTTTTCTCAGCGAGAAAATGCTGTTTTGAAGCCAAGCTTGTATTTAACAATTTCTGCACCAAACTCAAATAAAACTGTGTCTGCCTTCTTATTTAGCCTAAATCCACTCAGCAGAGACTGATAAATAAGCTTGTGGGATGTTTCCTTAAAAGACAGTAAATGCATGTAATTCAAGCATCCTTTTATGCTCATAATCGCCTTTTCTCAGCGAGAAAATGCTGTTTTGAAAGCCAAGCTTGTATTTAACAATTTCTGCACCAAACTCAAATAAAACTGTGTCTGCCTTCTTATTTAGCCTAAATCCACTCAGGAGAGACTGAAAATAAGCTTGTGGGATGTTTCCTTAAAAGACAGTAAATGCATGTAATTCAAGCATCCTTTTATGCTCATAATCGCCTTTTCTCAGCGAGAAAATGCTGTTTTGAAAGCCAAGCTTGTATTTAACAATTTCTGCACCAAACTCAAATAAAACTGTGTCTGCCTTCTTATTTAGCCTAAATCCACTCAGGAGAGACTGAAAATAAGCTTGTGGGATGTTTCCTTAAAAGACAGTAAATGCATGTAATTCAAGCATCCTTTTATGCTCATAATCGCCTTTTCTCAGCGAGAAAATGCTGTTTTGAAGCCAAGCTTGTATTTAACAATTTCTGCACCAAACTCAAATAAAACTGTGTCTGCCTTCTTATTTAGCCTAAATCCACTCAGGAGAGACTGATAAAATAAGCTTGTGGGATGTTTCCTTAAAAGACAGTAAATGCATGTAATTCAAGCATCCTTTTATGCTCATAATCGCCTTTTCTCAGCGAGAAAATGCTGTTTTGAAGCCAAGCTTGTATTTAACAATTTCTGCACCAAACTCAAATAAAACTGTGTCTGCCTTCTTATTTAGCCTAAATCCACTCAGGAGAGACATGATAAAATAAGCTTGTGGGATGTTTCCTTAAAAGACAGTAAATGCATGTAATTCAAGCATCCTTTTATGCTCGTAATCGCCTTTTCTCAGCGAGAAAATGCTGTTTTGAAAGCCAAGCTTGTATTTAACAATTTCTGCACCAAACTCAAATAAAACTGTGTCTGCCTTCTTATTTAGCCTAAATCCACTCAGGAGAGACTGATAAATAAGCTTGTGGGATGTTTCCTTAAAAGACAGTAAATGCATGTAATTCAAGCATCCTTTTATGCTCATAATCGCCTTTTCTCAGCGAGAAAATGCTGTTTTGAAGCCAAGCTTGTATTTAACAATTTCTGCACCAAACTCAAATAAAACTGTGTCTGCCTTCTTATTTAGCCTAAATCCACTCAGGAGAGACTGAAAATAAGCTTGTGGGATGTTTCCTTAAAAGACAGTAAATGCATGTAATTCAAGCATCCTTTTATGCTCATAATCGCCTTTTCTCAGCGAGAAAATGCTGTTTTGAAGCCAAGCTTGTATTTAACAATTTCTGCACCAAACTCAAATAAAACTGTGTCTGCCTTCTTATTTAGCCTAAATCCACTCAGCAGAGACATATAAATAAGCTTGTGGGATGTTTCCTTAAAAGACAGTAAATGCATGTAATTCAAGCATCCTTTTATGCTCGTAATCGCCTTTTCTCAGCGAGAAAATGCTGTTTTGAAGCCAAGCTTGTATTTAACAATTTCTGCACCAAACTCAAATAAAACTGTGTCTGCCTTCTTATTTAGCCTAAATCCACTCAGGAGAGACTGAAAATAAGCTTGTGGGATGTTTCCTTAAAAGACAGTAAATGCATGTAATTCAAGCATCCTTTTATGCTCATAATCGCCTTTTCTCAGCGAGAAAATGCTGTTTTGAAGCCAAGCTTGTATTTAACAATTTCTGCACCAAACTCAAATAAAACTGTGTCTGCCTTCTTATTTAGCCTAAATCCACTCAGGAGAGACTGATAAATAAGCTTGTGGGATGTTTCCTTAAAAGACAGTAAATGCATGTAATTCAAGCATCCTTTTATGCTCATAATCGCCTTTTCTCAGCGAGAAAATGCTGTTTTGAAGCCAAGCTTGTATTTAACAATTTCTGCACCAAACTCAAATAAAACTGTGTCTGCCTTCTTATTTAGCCTAAATCCACTCAGGAGAGACTGATAAAATAAGCTTGTGGGATGTTTCCTTAAAAGACAGTAAATGCATGTAATTCAAGCATCCTTTTATGCTCTCAATCGCCTTTTCTCAGCGAGAAAATGCTGTTTTGAAGCCAAGCTTGTATTTAACAATTTCTGCACCAAACTCAAATAAAACTGTGTCTGCCTTCTTATTTAGCCTAAATCCACTCAGGAGAGACTGATAAAGCTTGTATTTAATAATTTCTGCAGCAAACTCAAATAACACTGTGTGCATTCTTATTTAGCCTAAATCCACTCAGCAGAACATATAAACAAGCTTGTGGGATGTTTCCTTAAAAGACAGATGTAATTCAAGAATCCTTTTATGCTCGCAATCGCCTTTTCTCAGCGAGACAATGCTGTTTTGAAGCCAAACTTATATTTAACAATTTCTGCATCAAACTCAAATAAAACTGTGTCTGCCTTCCTATTTAGCCTAAATCCACTCAGGAAAGACTGAAAATAAGCTTTTGGGGTTTTTCCTTAAAAAGCCGTAAATGCATGTAATTCAAACATCCTTTTGTGCTCGCAATCGCCTTTTCTCAGCGAGAAAATGCTGTTTTGAAGCCAAGCTTGTATTTAACAATTTCTGCACCAAACTCAAATAAAACTGTGTCTGCCTTCTTATTTAGCCTAAATGCACTCAGGAGAGACTGAAAATAAGCTTGTGGGATATTTCCTTAAATGAATGTGATTCAAGCATCCTTTTATGCTCGCAATCGCCTTTTCTCAGCGAGAAAATGCTGTTTTGAAGCCAAGCTTGTATTTAAAAATTTCTGCACCAAACTCAAATAAAACTGTGTCTGCCTTCTTATTTAGCCTAAATCCACTCAGGAGAGACTGAAAATAAGCTTGTGGGATGTTTCCTAAAAGACAGTAAATGCATGTAATTCAAGCATCCTTTTATGCTTTTATAATCGCCTTTTCTCAGCGAGAAAATGCTGTTTTGAAGCCAAGCTTGTATTTAACCATTTCTGCACCAAACTCAAATAAAACTGTGTCTCCCTTCTTATTTAGCCTAAATCCACTCAGCAGAACATATAAACAAACTTGAGGGATGTTTCCTTAAAAGACAGTAAATGCATGTAATTCAAGCATCCTTTTATGCTCTGCAATCGCCTTTTCTCAGCGAGAAAATGCTGTTTGAAGCCAAGCTTGTATTTAACAATTTCTGCACCAAACTCAAATAAACTGTGTCTGCCTTCTTATTTAGCCTAAATACACTCAGCAGAGAGACTGAAAATAAGCTTTGGGGTGTTTCCTTAAAAGACAGTAAATGCATGTAATTCAAACATCCTTTTATGCTCAGTAATCGCCTTTTCTCAGCGAGAAAATGCTGTTTTGAAGCCAAGCTTGTATTTAATAATTTCTGCACCAAACTCAAATAAACTGTGTCTGCCTTCTTATTTAGCCTAAATCCACTCAGGAGAGACTAAAATAAGCTTGTGGATGTTTCCTTAAAAGACAGTAAATGCATGTAATTCAAGCATCCTTTTATGCTCGCAATCGCCTTTTCTCAGCGAGAAAAGGATGTTTTGTAGCCAAGCCTTTATTTAAAAATTTCTGCACCAAACTCAAATAACACTGTGTCTGCCTTCTTATTTAGCCTAAATCCACTCAGGAGAGACTGAAAATAAGATTGTGGGATGTTTCCTTAAAAGACAGTAAATGCATGTAATTCAAGCATCCTTTTATGCTCGCAATCGCCTTTTCTCAGCGAGAAAATGCTGTTTTGAAGCCAAGCTTGTATTTAACAATTTCTGAACCAAACTCAAATAAAACTGTGTCCTCCTTCTTATTTAGCCTAAATCCATTCAGGAGAGACTGAAAATAAGATTGTGGGATGTTTCCTTAAAAGACAGTAAATGCATGTAATTCAAGCATCCTTTTATGCTCGCAATCGCCTTTTCTCAGCGAGAAAATGCTGTTTTGAAGCCAAGCTTGTATTTAACAATTTCTGCACCAAACTCAAATAAAACTGTGTCTGCCTTCTTATTTAGCCTAAATCCACACAGCAGAAAATATAAATAACCTTGTGGGATGTTTCCTTAAAAGACAGTAAATGCATGTAATTCAAGCATCCTTTTATGCTCGCAATCGCCTTTTCTCAGCGAGAAAATGCTGTTTTGAAGCCAAGCTTGTATTTAACAATTTCTGCACCAAACTCAAATAAAACTGTATCTGCCTTCCTATTTAGCCTAAATACACTCAGGAGAGACCGAAAATAAGCTCGTGGGATGTTTCCTTTAAAAGACAGTAAATGCATGTAATTCAAGCATCCTTTTATTCATAATCGCCTTTTCTCAGCGAGAAAATGCTGTTTTGAAGCCAAGCTTGTATTTAACAATTTCTGCACCAAACTCAAATAAAACTGTGTCTGCCTTCTTATTTAGCCTAAATCCACTCAGCAGAACATATAAATAAGCTTGTGGGATGTTTCCTTAAAAGACAGTAAATGCATGTAATTCAAGCATCCTTTTATGCTCGCAATCGCCTTTTCTCAGCGAGAAAATGCTGTTTTGAAGCCAAGCTTGTATTTAATAATTTCTGCACCAAACTCAAATAAAACTGTGTCTGCCTTCTTATTTAGCCTAAATCCACTCAGGAGAGACTGAAAATAAGCTTGTGGGATGTTTCCTTAAAAGACAGTAAATGCATGTAATTCAAGCATCCTTTTATGCTCATAATCGCCTTTTCTCAGCGAGAAAATGCTGTTTTGAAGCCAAGCTTGTATTTAATAATTTCTGCACCAAACTCAAATAAAACTGTGTCTGCCTTCCTATTTAGCCTAAATCCACTCAGCAGAACATATAAATAAGCTTGTGGGATGTTTCCTTAAAAGACAGTAAATGGATGTAATTCAAGCATCCTTTTATGCTCATAATCGCCTTTTCTCAGCGAGAAAATGCTGTTTTGAAGCCAAGCTTGTATTTAACAATTTCTGCACCAAACTCAAATAAAACTGTGTCTGCCTTCTTATTTAGCCTAAATCCACTCAGGAGAGACTGAAAATAAGCTTGTGGGATGTTTCCTTAAAAGACAGTAAATGCATGTAATTCAAGCATCCTTTTATGCTTTATAATCGCCTTTTCTCAGCGAGAAAATGCTGTTTTGAAGCCAAACTTGTATTTAACAATTTCTGCACCAAACTCAAATAAAACTGTGTCTGCCTTCTTATTTAGCCTAAATCCACTCAGGAGAGACTGAAAATAAGCTTGTGGGATGTTTCCTTAAAAGACAGTAAATGCATGTAATTCAAGCATCCTTTTATGCTCGCAATCGCCTTTTTTCTCAGCGAGAAAATGCTGTTTTGAAGCCAAGCTTGTATTTAACAATTTCTGCACCAAACTCAAATAAAACTGTGTCTGCCTTCTTATTTAGCCTAAATCCACTCAGAGAGACTAAAAAAGCTTGTGGGATGTTTCCTTAAAAGACAGTAAATGCATGTAATTCAAGCATCCTTTTATGCTCGCAATCGCCTTTTCTCAGCGAGAAAATGCTGTTTTGAAGCCAAGCTTGTATTTAATAATTTCTGCACCAAACTCAAATAAAACTGTGTCTGCCTTCCTATTTAGCCTAAATCCACTCAGCAGAACATATAAATAAGCTTGTGGGATGTTTCCTTAAAAGACAGTAAATGGATGTAATTCAAGCATCCTTTTATGCTGAATCGCCTTTTCTCAGCGAGAAAATGCTGTTTTGAAGCCAAGCTTGTATTTAACAATTTCTGCACCAAACTCAAATAAAACTGTGTCTGCCTTCTTATTTGGCCTAAATACACTCAGGAGAGACTGAAAATAAGCTTGTGGGGTGTTTCCTTAAAAGACCGTAAATGCATGTAATTCAAGCATCCTTTTATGCTCGCAATCGCCTTTTCTCAGCGAGAAAATGATGTTTTGAAGCCAAGCTTGTATTTAACAATTTCTGCACCAAACTCAAATAAAACTGTGTCTGTCTTCTTATTTAGCCTAAATCCACTCAGCAGAACATATAAATAAGCTTGTGGGATGTTTCCTTAAAAGACAGTAAATGGATGTAATTCAAGCATCCTTTTATGCTCGAAATCGCCTTTTCTCAGCGAGAAAATGATGTTTTGAAGCCAAGCTTGTATTTAACAATTTCTGCACCAAACTCAAATAAAACTGTGTCTGTCTTCTTATTTAGCCTAAATCCACTCAGGAGAGAACATAAAATAAGCTTGTGGGATGTTTCCTTAAAAGACAGTAAATGGATGTAATTCAAGCATCCTTTTATGCTCATAATCGCCTTTTCTCAGCGAGAAAATGCTGTTTTGAAGCCAAGCTTGTATTTAACAATTTCTGCACCAAACTCAAATAAAACTGTGTCTGCCTTCTTATTTAGCCTAAATCCACTCAGCAGAAAGACTAAAAATAAGCTTGTGGGATGTTTCTTAAAAGACAGTAAATGCATGTAATTCAAGCATCCTTTTATGCTCGCAATCGCCTTTTCTCAGCGAGAAAATGCTGTTTTGAAGCCAAGCTTGTATTTAACAATTTCTGCACCAAACTCAAATAAAACTGTGTCTGCCTTCTTATTTAGCCTAAATCCACTCAGGAGAGACTGAAAATAAGCTTGTGGGGTGTTTCCTTAAAAAGCCGTAAATGCATGTAATTCAAGCATCCTTTTATGCTCGCAATCGCCTTTTCTCAGCGAGAAAATGTTGTTTTGAAGCCAAGCTTGTATTTAACAAATTCTGCACCAAACTCAAATAAAACCGTGTCTCCCTTCTTATTTAGCCTAAATCCACACAGCAGAAAATATAAACAACCTTGTGGGATGTTTCCTTAAAAGACAGTAAATGCATGTAATTCAAGCATCCTTTTATGCTCTCATTCGCCTTTTCTCAGCGAGAAAATACTGTTTTGAAGCCAAGCTTGTATTTAACAATTTCTGCACTAAATTCAAATAAAACTGTGTCTGCCTTCTTATTTGGCCTAAATACACTCAGGAGAGACTGAAAATAAGCTTGTGGGGTGTTTCCTTAAAACACAGTAAATGCATGTAATTCAAGCATCCTTTTATTCTCGCAATCGCCTTTTCTCAGTGAGAAAATGCTGTTTTGAAGCCAAGCTTGTATTTAATAATTTCTGCACCAAACTGAAATAAAACTGTGTCTGCCTTCCTATTTAGCCTAAATCCACTCAGCAGAAAATATAAACAAGCTTGTGGGATGTTTCCTTAAAAGACAGTAAATGGATGTAATTCAAGCATCCTTTTATGCTCGCAATCGCCTTTTCTCAGCGAGAAAATGCTGTTTTTAAGCCAAGCTTGTATTTAACAATTTCTGCACCAAACTCAAATAAAACTGTGTCTGCATTCTTATTTAGCCTGAATCCACTCAGGAGAGACTGAAAATAAGCTTGTGGGCTGTTTCCTTAAAAGACCGTAAATGCATGTAATTCAAGCATCCTTTTATGCTATAATCGCCTTTTCTCAGCGAGAAAATGCTGTTTTGAAGCCAAGCTTGTATTTAACAATTTCTGCACCAAACTCAAATAAAACTGTGTCTGCCTTCTTATTTAGCCTAAATCCACTCAGCAGAACATATAAATAAGCTTGTGGGATGTTTCCTTAAAAGACAGTAAATGGATGTAATTCAAGCATCTTTTTTATGCTCTGAATCGCCTTTTCTCAGCGAGAAAATGCTGTTTTGAAGCCAAGCTTGTATTTAACAATTTCTGCACCAAACTCAAATAAAACTGTGTCTGCCTTCTTATTTAGCCTAAATCCACTCAGGAGAGACTGAAAATAAGCTTGTGGGATGTTTCCTTAAAAGACAGTAAATGCATGTAATTCAAGCATCCTTTTATGCTCGCAATCGCCTTTTCTCAGCGAGAAAATGCTGTTTTGAAGCCAAGCTTGTATTTAACAATTTCTGCACCAAACTCAAATAAAACTGTGTCTGCCTTCTTATTTAGCCTAAATCCACTCAGGAGAGACTGAAAATAAGCTTGTGGGATGTTTCCTTAAAAGACAGTAAATGCATGTAATTCAAGCATCCTTTTATGCTCGCAATCGCCTTTTCTCAGCGAGAAAATGCTGTTTTGAAGCCAAGCTTGTATTTAACAATTTCTGCACCAAACTCAAATAAAACTGTGTCTGCCTTCTTATTTAGCCTAAATCCACTCAGGAGAGACTAAAACAAGCTTGTGGGATGTTTCCTTAAAAGACAGTAAATGCATGTAATTCAAGCATCCTTTTATGCTCGCAATCGCCTTTTCTCAGCGAGAAAATTTTGTTTTGAAGCCAAGCTTGTATTTAACAATTTCTGCACCAAACTCAAATAAAACTGTGTCTGCCTTCTTATTTAGCCTAAATCCACTCAGCAGAACATATAAATAAGCTTGTGGGATGTTTCCTTAAAAGACAGTAAATGCATGTAATTCAAGCATCCTTTTATGCTCACAATCGCCTTTTCTCAGCGAGAAAATGCTGTTTTGAAGCCAAGCTTGTATTTAACAATTTCTGCACAAAACTCAAATAAAACTGTGTCTGTCTTCCTATTTAGCCTAAATCCACTCAGCAGAATATATAAATAAGCTTGTGGGATGTTTCCTTAAAAGACAGTAAATGGATGTAATTCAAGCATCCTTTTATGCTTGCAATCGCCTTTTCTCAGCGAGAAAATGCTGTTTTGAAGCCAAGCTTGTATTTAACAATTTCTGCACCAAACTCAAATAAAACTGTGTCTGCCTTCCTATTTAGCCTAAATCCACTCAAGAGAGACTGAAAATAAGCTTGTGGGATGTTTCCTTAAAAGACAGTAAATGCATGTAATTCAAACATCCTTTTATGCTCGCAATCGCCTTTTCTCAGCGAGAAAATGCTGTTTTGGAGCGAAGCCTGTATTTAACAATTTTTGCACCAAACCTAAATAACACTGTGTCTGCCTTCTTATTTAGCCTAAATCCACTCAGGAGAGACTGGAAATAAGCTTGTGAGATGTTTCCTTAAAAGACAGTAAATGCATGTAATTCAAGCATCCTTTTATGCTCGCAATCGCCTTTTCTCAGCGAGAAAATGCTGTTTTGAAGCCAAGCTTGTATTTAACAATTTCTGCACCAAACTCAAATAACACTGTGTCTGCCTTCTTATTTAGCCTAAATCCACTCAGGAGAGACTGAAAATAAGATTGTGGGATGTTTCCTTAAAAGACAGTAAATGCATGTAATTCAAGCATCCTTTTATGCTCGCAATCGCCTTTTCTCAGCGAGAAAATGCTGTTTTGAAGCCAAGCTTGTATTTAATAATTTCTGCACCAAACTCAAATAAAACTGTGTCTGCCTTCCTATTTAGCCTAAATCCACTCAGCAAAACATATAACTAAGCTTGTGGGATGTTTCCTTAAAAGACAGTAAATGGATGTAATTCAAGCATCCTTTTATGCTCGCAATCGCCTTTTCTCACCGAGAAAATGCAGTTTTGAAGCCAAGCTTGTATTTAACAATTTCTGAACCAAACTCAAATAAAACTGTGTCTGCCTTCTTATTTGGCCTAAATACACTCAGGAGAGACTGAAAATAAGCTTGTGGGGTGTTTCCTTAAAAGACCGTAAATGCATGTAATTCAAGCATCCTTTTATGCTCGCAATCGCCTTTTCTCAGCGAGAAAATGCTGTTTTGAAGACAAGTTTGTATTTAACAATTTCTGCTCCAAACTCAAATAAAACTGTGTCTGTCTTCCTATTTAGCCTAAATCCACTCAGCAGAACATATAAATAAGCTTGTGGGATGTTTCCTTAAAAGACAGTAAATGGATGTAATTCAAGCATCCTTTTATGCTCGCAATCGCCTTTTCTCAGCGAGAAAATGCTGTTTTGAAGCCAAGCTTGTATTTAACAATTTCTGCACCAAACTCAAATAAAACTGTGTCTGCATTCTTATTTAGCCTGAATCCACTCAGGAGAGACTGAAAATAAGCTTGTGGGGTGTTTCCTTAAAAGACCGTAAATGCATGTAATTCAAGCATCCTTTTATGCTCGCAATCGCCTTTTCTCAGCGAGAAAATGCTGTTTTGAAGCCAAGCTTGTATTTAACAATTTCTGCACCAAACTCAAATAAAACGTGTCTGCCTTCCTATTTAGCCTAAATCCACTCAGCAAAACATATAACTAAGCTTGTGGGATGTTTCCTTAAAAGACAGTAAATGGATGTAATTCAAGCATCCTTTTATGCTCGCAATCGCCTTTTCTCACCGAGAAAATGCAGTTTTGAAGCCAAGCTTGTATTTAATAATTTCTGCACCAAACTCAAATAAAACTGTGTCCTCCTTCTTATTTAGCCTAAATCCATTCAGGAGAGACTGAAAATAAGATTGTGGGATGTTTCCTTAAAAGACAGTACATGCATGTAACTTCAGCATCCTTTTATTCTCGCAATCGCCTTTTCTCAGCGAGACAATTTTGTTTTGAAGCCAAGCTTGTATTTAACAATTTCTGCACCAAACTCAAATAAAACTGTGTCTGTCTTCCTATTTAGCCTAAATCCACTCAGCAGAATATATAAATAAGCTTGTGGGATGTTTCCTTAAAAGACAGTAAATGGATGTAATTCAAGCATCCTTTTATGCTTGCAATCGCCTTTTCTCAGCGAGAAAATGCTGTTTTGAAGCCAAGCTTGTATTTAATAATTTCTGCACAAAACTCAAATAAAACTGTGTCTGTCTTCCTATTTAGCCTAAATCCACTCAGCAGAATATATAAATAAGCTTGTGGGATGTTTCCTTAAAAGACAGTAAATGGATGTAATTCAAGCATCCTTTTATGCTTGCAATCGCCTTTTCTCAGCGAGAAAATGCTGTTTTGAAGCCAAGCTTGTATTTAATAATTTCTGCACCAAACTCAAATAAAACTGTGTCTGCCTTCCTATTTAGCCTAAATCCACTCAGCAGAACATATAAATAAGCTTGTGGGATGTTTCCTTAAAAGACAGTAAATGGATGTAATTCAAGCATCCTTTTATGCTCGCAATCGCCTTTTCTCAGCGAGAAAATGCTGTTTTGAAGCCAAGTGTGTATTTAACAATTTCTGCACCAAACTCAAAAAAAACTGTGTCTGCCTTCTTATTTGGCCTAAATCCACTCAGGAGAGACTGAAAATCAGCTTGTGGGATGTTTCCTTAAAAGACCGTAAATGCATGTAATTCAAGCATCCTTTTATGCTCGCAATCGCCTTTTCTCAGCGAGAAAATGCTGTTTTGAAGCCAAACTTGTATTTAACAATTTCTGCTCCAAACTCAAATAAAACTGTGTCTCCCTTCCTATTTAGCATAAATCCACTCAGGAGAGATTGAAAATAAGCTTGTGGGATGTTTCCTTAAAAGACAGTAAATGGATGTAATTCAAGCATCCTTTTATGCTCGCAATCGCATTTTCTCAGCGAGAAAATGATGTTTTGAAGCCAAGCTTGTATTTAACAATTTCTGCTCCAAACTCAAATAAAACTGTGTCTGCCTTCCTATTTAGCATAAATCCACTCAGGAGAGATTGAAAATAAGCTTGTGGGATGTTTCCTTAAAAGACAGTAAATGCATGTAATTCAAGAATCCTTTTATGCTCGCAATCGCCTTTTCTCAGCGAGAAAATGCTGTTTTGAAGCCAAACTTGTATTTAACAATTTCTGCTCCAAACTCAAATAAAACTGTGTCTCCCTTCCTATTTAGCATAAATCCACTCAGGAGAGATTGAAAATAAGCTTGTGGGATGTTTCCTTAAAAGACAGTAAATGCATGTAATTCAAGAATCCTTTTATGCTCGCAATCGCCTTTTCTCAGCGAGAAAATGCTGTTTTGAAGCCAAGCTTGTATTTAACAATTTCTGCACAAAACTCAAATAAAACTGTGTCTGCCTTCTTGTTTGGCCTAAATACACTCAGGAGAGACTGAAAATCAGCTTGTGGGATGTTTCCTTAAAAGACAGTAAATGGATGTAATTCAAGCATCCTTTTATGCTCGCAATCGCCTTTTCTCAGCGAGAAAATGCTGTTTTGAAGCCAAGCTTGTATTTAACAATTTCTGCACCAAACTCAAATAAAACTGTGTCTGCCTTCCTATTTAGCCTAAATCCACTCAGCAGAACATATAAATAAGCTTGTGGGATGTTTCCTTAAAAGACAGTAAATGGATGTAATTCAAGCATCCTTTTATGCTCGCAACCGCCTTTTCTCAGCGAGAAAATGCTGTTTTGAAGCCAAGCTTGTATTTAACAATTTCTGCACCAAACTCAAATAAAACTGTGTCTGCCTTCTTATTTAGCCTAAATCCACTCAGCAGAGAAATATAAATAAGCTTGTGGGATGTTTCCTTAAAAGACAGTAAATGGATGTAATTCAAGCATCCTTTTATGCTCGCAATCGCCTTTTCTCAGCGAGAAAATGCTGTTTTGAAGCCAAGCTTGTATTTAACAATTTCTGCACCAAACTCAAATAAAACTGTGTCTGCCTTCTTATTTAGCCTAAATCCACTCAGAGAGACTAAAATAAGCTTGTGGGATGTTTCCTTAAAAGACAGTAAATGCATGTAATTCAAGCATCCTTTTATGCTCGCAATCGCCTTTTCTCAGCGAGAAAATGCTGTTTTGAAGCCAAGCTTGTATTTAACAATTTCTGCACCAAACTCAAATAAAACTGTGTCTGCCTTCTTATTTAGCCTAAATCCACTCAGGAGAGACTGAAAATAAGCTTGTGGGATGTTTCCTTAAAAGACAGTAAATGCATGTAATTCAAGCATCCTTTTATGCTCGCAATCGCCTTTTCTCAGCGAGAAAATGCTGTTTTGAAGCCAAGCTTGTATTTAACAATTTCTGCACCAAACTCAAATAAAACTGTGTCTGCCTTCTTATTTAGCCTAAATCCACTCAGGAGAGACTGAAAATAAGCTTGTGGGATGTTTCCTTAAAAGACAGTAAATGCATGTAATTCAAGCATCCTTTTATGCTCGCAATCGCCTTTTCTCAGCGAGAAAATGCTGTTTTGAAGCCAAGCTTGTATTTAACAATTTCTGCACCAAACTCAAATAAAACTGTGTCTGCCTTCTTATTTAGCCTAAATCCACTCAGCAGAACATATAAATAAGCTTGTGGGATGTTTCCTTAAAAGACAGTAAATGGATGTAATTCAAGCATCCTTTTATGCTCGCAATCGCCTTTTCTCAGCGAGAAAATGCTGTTTTGAAGCCAAGCTTGTATTTAACAATTTCTGCACCAAACTCAAATAAAACTGTGTCTGCCTTCTTATTTAGCCTAAATCCACTCAGGAGAGACTGAAAATAAGCTTGTGGGATGTTTCCTTAAAAGACAGTAAATGCATGTAATTCAAGCATCCTTTTATGCTCGCAATCGCCTTTTCTCAGCGAGAAAATGCTGTTTTGAAGCCAAGCTTGTATTTAACAATTTCTGCACCAAACTCAAATAAAACTGTGTCTGCCTTCTTATTTAGCCTAAATCCACTCAGCAGAACATATAAATAAGCTTGTGGGATGTTTCCTTAAAAGACAGTAAATGGATGTAATTCAAGCATCCTTTTATGCTCGCAATCGCCTTTTCTCAGCGAGAAAATGCTGTTTTGAAGCCAAGCTTGTATTTAACAATTTCTGCACCAAACTCAAATAAAACTGTGTCTGCCTTCTTATTTAGCCTAAATCCACTCAGAGAGACATAAAATAAGCTTGTGGGATGTTTCCTTAAAAGACAGTAAATGCATGTAATTCAAGCATCCTTTTATGCTCGCAATCGCCTTTTCTCAGCGAGAAAATGCTGTTTTGAAGCCAAGCTTGTATTTAACAATTTCTGCACCAAACTCAAATAAAACTGTGTCTGCCTTCCTATTTAGCCTAAATCCACTCAGCAGAACATATAAATAAGCTTGTGGGATGTTTCCTTAAAAGACAGTAAATGGATGTAATTCAAGCATCCTTTTATGCTCGCAATCGCCTTTTCTCAGCGAGAAAATGCTGTTTTGAAGCCAAGCTTGTATTTAATAATTTCTGCACCAAACTCAAATAAAACTGTGTCTGCCTTCTTATTTAGCCTAAATCCACTCAAGAAGAGACTGAAAATAAGCTTGTGGGATGTTTCCTTAAAAGACAGTAAATGCATGTAATTCAAGCATCCTTTTATGCTCGCAATCGCCTTTTCTCAGCGAGAAAATGTTGTTTTGAAGCCAAGCTTGTATTTAACAATTTCTGCACCAAACTCAAATAAAACTGTGTCTGCCTTCTTATTTAGCCTAAATCCACTCAGCAGAACATAAAATAAGCTTGTGGGATGTTTCCTTAAAAGACAGTAAATGCATGTAATTCAAGCATCCTTTTTATGCTCGCAATCGCCTTTTCTCAGCGAGAAAATGCTGTTTTGAAGCCAAGCTTGTATTTAACAATTTCTGCACCAAACTCAAATAAAACTGTGTCTGCCTTCTTATTTAGCCTAAATCCACTCAGGAGAAGATATAAATAAGCTTGTGGGATGTTTCCTTAAAAGACAGTAAATGCATGTAATTCAAGCATCCTTTTATGCTCGCAATCGCCTTTTCTCAGCGAGAAAATGCTGTTTTGAAGCCAAGCTTGTATTTAACAATTTCTGCACCAAACTCAAATAAAACTGTGTCTGCCTTCTTATTTAGCCTAAATCCACTCAGGAGAACATAAAATAAGCTTGTGGGATGTTTCCTTAAAAGACAGTAAATGCATGTAATTCAAGCATCCTTTTATGCTCGCAATCGCCTTTTCTCAGCGAGAAAATGCTGTTTTGAAGCCAAGCTTGTATTTAACAATTTCTGCACCAAACTCAAATAAAACTGTGTCTGCCTTCTTATTTAGCCTAAATCCACTCAGGAGAGACTGAAAATAAGCTTGTGGGATGTTTCCTTAAAAGACAGTAAATGCATGTAATTCAAGCATCCTTTTATGCTCGCAATCGCCTTTTCTCAGCGAGAAAATGCTGTTTTGAAGCCAAGCTTGTATTTAACAATTTCTGCACCAAACTCAAATAAAACTGTGTCTGCCTTCTTATTTAGCCTAAATCCACTCAGCAGAACATAAAATAAGCTTGTGGGATGTTTCCTTAAAAGACAGTAAATGGATGTAATTCAAGCATCCTTTTATGCTCGCAATCGCCTTTTCTCAGCGAGAAAATGCTGTTTTGAAGCCAAGCTTGTATTTAACAATTTCTGCACCAAACTCAAATAAAACTGTGTCTGCCTTCTTATTTAGCCTAAATCCACTCAGGAGAGACTGAAAATAAGCTTGTGGGATGTTTCCTTAAAAGACAGTAAATGCATGTAATTCAAGCATCCTTTTATGCTCGCAATCGCCTTTTCTCAGCGAGAAAATGCTGTTTTGAAGCCAAGCTTGTATTTAACAATTTCTGCACCAAACTCAAATAAAACTGTGTCTGCCTTTCTTATTTAGCCTAAATCCACTCAGCAGAACATATAAATAAGCTTGTGGGATGTTTCCTTAAAAGACAGTAAATGCATGTAATTCAAGCATCCTTTTATGCTCGCAATCGCCTTTTCTCAGCGAGAAAATGCTGTTTTGAAGCCAAGCTTGTATTTAACAATTTCTGCACCAAACTCAAATAAAACTGTGTCTGCCTTCTTATTTAGCCTAAATCCACTCAGAGAGACTGAAAATAAGCTTGTGGGATGTTTCCTTAAAAGACAGTAAATGCATGTAATTCCAGCATCCTTTTATGCTCGCAATCGCCTTTTCTCAGCGAGAAAATGCTGTTTTGAAGCCAAGCTTGTATTTAACAATTTCTGCACCAAACTCAAATAAAACTGTGTCTGCCTTCTTATTTAGCCTAAATCCACTCAGAGAGACTAAAAATAAGCTTGTGGGATGTTTCCTTAAAGACAGTAAATGCATGTAATTCCAGCATCCTTTTATGCTCGCAATCGCCTTTTCTCAGCGAGAAAATGCTGTTTTGAAGCCAAGCTTGTATTTAATAATTTCTGCACCAAACTCAAATAAAACTGTGTCTGCCTTCTTATTTAGCCTAAATCCACTCAGCAGAACATATAAACAAGCTTGTGGGATGTTTCCTTAAAAGACAGTAAATGCATGTAATTCAAGCATCCTTTTATGCTCGCAATCGCCTTTTCTCAGCGAGAAAATGCTGTTTTGAAGCCAAGCTTGTATTTAACAATTTCTGCACCAAACTCAAATAAAACTGTGTCTGCCTTCTTATTTAGCCTAAATACACTCAGGAGAGACTGAAAATAAGCTTGTGGGATGTTTCCTTAAAAGACAGTAAATGCATGTAATTCAAGCATCCTTTTATGCTCGCAATCGCCTTTTCTCAGCGAGAAAATGCTGTTTTGAAGCCAAGCTTGTATTTAACAATTTCTGCACCAAACTCAAATAAAACTGTGTCTGCCTTCTTATTTAGCCTAAATCCACTCAGAGAGACTAAAATAAGCTTGTGGGATGTTTCCTTAAAAGACAGTAAATGCATGTAATTCAAGCATCCTTTTATGCTCTGCAATCGCCTTTTCTCAGCGAGAAAATGCTGTTTTGAAGCCAAGCTTGTATTTAACAATTTCTGCACCAAACTCAAATAAAACTGTGTCTGCATTCTTATTTAGCCTAAATCCACTCAGCAGAGACATATAAACAAGCTTGTGGGATGTTTCCTTAAAAGACAGTAAATGCATGTAATTCAAGCATCCTTTTATGCTCGCAATCGCCTTTTCTCAGCGAGAAAATGCTGTTTTGAAGCCAAGCTTGTATTTAACAATTTCTGCACCAAACTCAAATAAAACTGTGTCTGCCTTCTTATTTAGCCTAAATCCACTCAGGAGAGACTGAAAATAAGCTTGTGGGATGTTTCCTTAAAAGACAGTAAATGCATGTAATTCAAGCATCCTTTTATGCTCGCAATCGCCTTTTCTCAGCGAGAAAATGCTGTTTTGAAGCCAAGCTTGTATTTAACAATTTCTGCACCAAACTCAAATAAAACTGTGTCTGCCTTCTTATTTAGCCTAAATCCACTCAGGAGAGAGAATAAAATAAGCTTGTGGGATGTTTCCTTAAAAGACAGTAAATGCATGTAATTCAAGCATCCTTTTATGCTCTGCAATCGCCTTTTCTCAGCGAGAAAATGTTGTTTTGAAGCCAAGCTTGTATTTAACAATTTCTGCACCAAACTCAAATAAAACTGTGTCTGCCTTCTTATTTAGCCTAAATCCACTCAGCAGAACATAAAAATAAGCTTGTGGGATGTTTCCTTAAAAGACAGTAAATGCATGTAATTCAAGCATCCTTTTATGCTCGCAATCGCCTTTTCTCAGCGAGAAAATGCTGTTTTGAAGCCAAGCTTGTATTTAACAATTTCTGCACCAAACTCAAATAAAACTGTGTCTGCCTTCTTATTTAGCCTAAATCCACTCAGCAGAGACTAAAATAAGCTTGTGGGATGTTTCTTAAAAGACAGTAAATGCATGTAATCCAGCATCCTTTTATGCTCGCAATCGCCTTTTCTCAGCGAGAAAATGCTGTTTTGAAGCCAAGCTTGTATTTAACAATTTCTGCACCAAACTCAAATAAAACTGTGTCTGCCTTCTTATTTAGCCTAAATCCACTCAGCAGAACATAAAATAAGCTTGTGGGATGTTTCCTTAAAAGACAGTAAATGCATGTAATTCAGCATCCTTTTATGCTCGCAATCGCCTTTTCTCAGCGAGAAAATGCTGTTTTGAAGCCAAGCTTGTATTTAACAATTTCTGCACCAAACTCAAATAAAACTGTGTCTGCCTTCTTATTTAGCCTAAATCCACTCAGGAGAGACTGAAAATAAGCTTGTGGGATGTTTCCTTAAAAGACAGTAAATGCATGTAATTCAAGCATCCTTTTATGCTCGCAATCGCCTTTTCTCAGCGAGAAAATGCTGTTTTGAAGCCAAGCTTGTATTTAACAATTTCTGCACCAAACTCAAATAAAACTGTGTCTGCCTTCTTATTTAGCCTAAATCCACTCAGGAGAGACTAAAATAAGCTTGTGGGATGTTTCTTAAAAGACAGTAAATGCATGTAACTCCAGCATCCTTTTATGCTCGCAATCGCCTTTTCTCAGCGAGAAAATGCTGTTTTGAAGCCAAGCTTGTATTTAACAATTTCTGCACCAAACTCAAATAAAACTGTGTCTGCCTTCTTATTTAGCCTAAATCCACTCAGGAGAGACTGAAAATAAGCTTGTGGGATGTTTCCTTAAAAGACAGTAAATGCATGTAATTCAAGCATCCTTTTATGCTCGCAATCGCCTTTTCTCAGCGAGAAAATGCTGTTTTGAAGCCAAGCTTGTATTTAACAATTTCTGCACCAAACTCAAAT
Source organism: Channa striata (assembly GCA_033026295.1). Taxonomy (NCBI): domain Eukaryota; kingdom Metazoa; phylum Chordata; class Actinopteri; order Anabantiformes; family Channidae; genus Channa; species Channa striata. The sequence goes on from JAUPFM010000161.1 coordinate 18,658, forward strand.
AAAACTGTGTCTGCCTTCTTATTTAGCCTAAATCCACTCAGCAGAAAGATAAAACAAGCTTGTGGGATGTTTCCTTAAAAGACAGTAAATGCATGTAATTCAAGCATCCTTTTATGCTCGCAATCGCCTTTTCTCAGCGAGAAAATGCTGTTTTGAAGCCAAGCTTGTATTTAACAATTTCTGCACCAAACTCAAATAAAACTGTGTCTGCCTTCTTATTTAGCCTAAATCCACTCAGAGAGACTAAAATAAGCTTGTGGGATGTTTCCTTAAAAGACAGTAAATGCATGTAATTCCAGCATCCTTTTATGCTCGCAATCGCCTTTTCTCAGCGAGAAAATGCTGTTTTGAAGCCAAGCTTGTATTTAACAATTTCTGCACCAAACTCAAATAAAACTGTGTCTGCATTCTTATTTAGCCTAAATCCACTCAGCAGAACTAAAAATAAGCTTGTGGGATGTTTCCTTAAAAGACAGTAAATGCATGTAATTCAAGCATCCTTTTATGCTCGCAATCGCCTTTTCTCAGCGAGAAAATGCTGTTTTGAAGCCAAGCTTGTATTTAACAATTTCTGCACCAAACTCAAATAAAACTGTGTCTGCCTTCTTATTTAGCCTAAATCCACTCAGGAGAACATATAAATAAGCTTGTGGGATGTTTCCTTAAAAGACAGTAAATGCATGTAATTCCAGCATCCTTTTATGCTCGCAATCGCCTTTTCTCAGCGAGAAAATGCTGTTTTGAAGCCAAGCTTGTATTTAACAATTTCTGCACCAAACTCAAATAAAACTGTGTCTGCCTTCTTATTTAGCCTAAATCCACTCAGGAGAGACTATAAAATAAGCCTGTGGGATGTTTTCTTAAAAGACAGTAAATGCATGTAACTCCAGCATCCTTTTATGCTCGCAATCGCCTTTTCTCAGCGAGAAAATGCTGTTTTGAAGCCAAGCTTGTATTTAACAATTTCTGCACCAAACTCAAATAAAACTGTGTCTGCCTTCTTATTTAGCCTAAATCCACTCAGCAGAAGAGACTGAAAATAAGCTTGTGGGATGTTTTCTTAAAAAGACAGTAAATGCATGTAACTCCAGCATCCTTTTATGCTCGCAATCGCCTTTTCTCAGCGAGAAAATGCTGTTTTGAAGCCAAGCTTGTATTTAACAATTTCTGCACCAAACTCAAATAAAACTGTGTCTGCCTTTTTATTTAGCCTAAATCCACTCAGCAGAACATATAAACAAGCTTGTGGGATGTTTCCTTAAAAGACAGTAAATGCATGTAATTCAAGCATCCTTTTATGCTCGCAATCGCCTTTTCTCAGCGAGAAAATGCTGTTTTGAAGCCAAGCTTGTATTTAACAATTTCTGCACCAAACTCAAATAAAACTGTGTCTGCCTTCTTATTTAGCCTAAATCCACTCAGGAGAACTGAAAATAAGCCTGTGGGATGTTTCCTTAAAAGACAGTAAATGCATGTAATTCAAGCATCCTTTTATGCTCGCAATCGCCTTTTCTCAGCGAGAAAATGCTGTTTTGAAGCCAAGCTTGTATTTAACAATTTCTGCACCAAACTCAAATAAAACTGTGTCTGCCTTCTTATTTAGCCTAAATCCACTCAGGAGAGACTAAAATAAGCTTGTGGGATGTTTCCTTAAAAGACAGTAAATGCATGTAATTCAAGCATCCTTTTATGCTCGAATCGCCTTTTCTCAGCGAGAAAATGCTGTTTTGAAGCCAAGCTTGTATTTAACAATTTCTGCACCAAACTCAAATAAAACTGTGTCTGCCTTCTTATTTAGCCTAAATCCACTCAGCAGAACATATAAACAAGCTTGTGGGATGTTTCCTTAAAAGACAGTAAATGCATGTAATTCAAGCATCCTTTTATGCTCGCAATCGCCTTTTCTCAGCGAGAAAATGCTGTTTTGAAGCCAAGCTTGTATTTAACAATTTCTGCACCAAACTCAAATAAAACTGTGTCTGCATTCTTATTTAGCCTAAATCCACTCAGGAGAGACTGAAAATAAGCTTGTGGGATGTTTCTTAAAAGACAGTAAATGCATGTAACTCCAGCATCCTTTTACGCTCGCAATCGCCTTTTCTCAGCGAGAAAATGCTGTTTTGAAGCCAAGCTTGTATTTAACAATTTCTGCACCAAACTCAAATAAAACTGTGTCTGCCTTCTTATTTAGCCTAAATCCACTCAGCAAAGACTCAAAATAAGCCTGAGGGATGTTTCCTTAAAAGACAGTAAATGCATGTAATTCAAGCATCCTTTTATGCTCGCAATCGCCTTTTCTCAGCGAGAAAATGCTGTTTTGGAGCCAAGCTTGTATTTAATAATTTCTGCAGCAAACTCAAATAAAACTGTGTCTGCATTTTTATTTAGCCTAAATCCACTCAGCAGAACATATAAACAAGCTTGTGGGATGTTTCCTTGAAAGACAGTAAATGGATGTAACTCCAGCATCCTTTTACGCTCGCAATCGCCTTTTCTCTGCGAGAAAATGGTGTTTTTAAGCCAAGCTTGTATTTAACAATTTCTGCACCAAACTCAAATAAAACTGTGTCTGCATTCTTATTTAGCCTAAATCCACTAAGAACAGACTCAAAATAAGCTTGTGGGATGTTTTCTTAAAAGACAGTAAATGCATGTAACTCCAGCATCCTTTTTATGCTCGCAATCGCCTTTTCTCAGCGAGAAAATGCTGTTTTGAAGCCAAGCTTGTATTTAACAATTTCTGCACCAAACTCAAATAAAACTGTGTCTGCCTTCTTATTTAGCCTAAATCCACTCAGGAGAGACTGAAAATAAGCCTGTGGGATGTTTCTTAAAAGACAGTAAATGCATGTAATCCAGCATCCTTTTATGCTCGCAATCGCCTTTTCTCAGCGAGAAAATGCTGTTTTGAAGCCAAGCTTGTATTTAACAATTTCTGCACCAAACTCAAATAAAACTGTGTCTGCCTTCTTATTTAGCCTAAATCCACTCAGGAGAAGATATAAATAAGCTTGTGGGATGTTTCCTTAAAAGACAGTAAATGCATGTAATTCAGCATCCTTTTATGCTCGCAATCGCCTTTTCTCAGCGAGAAAATGCTGTTTTGAAGCCAAGCTTGTATTTAACAATTTCTGCACCAAACTCAAATAAAACTGTGTCTGCCTTCTTATTTAGCCTAAATCCACTCAGGAGAGACTGAAAATAAGCTTGTGGGATGTTTTCTTAAAAGACAGTAAATGCATGTAATTCAGCATCCTTTTATGCTCAATCGCCTTTTCTCAGCGAGAAAATGCTGTTTTGAAGCCAAGCTTGTATTTAACAATTTCTGCACCAAACTCAAATAAAACTGTGTCTGCCTTCTTATTTAGCCTAAATCCACTCAGGAGAGACTGAAAATAAGCCTGTGGGATGTTTCCTTAAAAGACAGTAAATGCATGTAATTCAAGCATCCTTTTATGCTCGCAATCGCCTTTTCTCAGCGAGAAAATGCTGTTTTGAAGCCAAGCTTGTATTTAACAATTTCTGCACCAAACTCAAATAAAACTGTGTCTGCATTCTTATTTAGCCTAAATCCACTCAGCAGAACATGAAAACAAGCTTGTGGGATGTTTCCTTAAAAGACAGTAAATGCATGTAATTCAGCATCCTTTTATGCTCGCAATCGCCTTTTCTCAGCGAGAAAATGCTGTTTTGAAGCCAAGCTTGTATTTAACAATTTCTGCACCAAACTCAAATAAAACTGTGTCTGCATTCTTATTTAGCCTAAATCCACTCAGAGAGACTAAAATAAGCCTTGTGGGATGTTTCTTAAAAGACAGTAAATGCATGTAATTCCAGCATCCTTTTATGCTCGCAATCGCCTTTTCTCAGCGAGAAAATGCTGTTTTGAAGCCAAGCTTGTATTTAACAATTTCTGCACCAAACTCAAATAAAACTGTGTCTGCCTTCTTATTTAGCCTAAATCCACTCAGCAGAACATATAAAACAAGCTTGTGGGATGTTTTCTTAAAAGACAGTAAATGCATGTAATTCAAGCATCTTTTATGCTCTGCAATCGCCTTTTCTCAGCGAGAAAATGCTGTTTTGAAGCCAAGCTTGTATTTAACAATTTCTGCACCAAACTCAAATAAAACTGTGTCTGCCTTTTTATTTAGCCTAAATCCACTCAGCAGAACATATAAACAAGCTTGTGGGATGTTTCCTTAAAAGACAGTAAATGCATGTAATTCAAGCATCCTTTTATGCTCGCAATCGCCTTTTCTCAGCGAGAAAATGCTGTTTTGAAGCCAAGCTTGTATTTAACAATTTCTGCACCAAACTCAAATAAAACTGTGTCTGCCTTCTTATTTAGCCTAAATCCACTCAGCAGAAGAGACTGAAAATAAGCTTGTGGGATGTTTCCTTAAAAGACAGTAAATGCATGTAATTCCAGCATCCTTTTATGCTCGCAATCGCCTTTTCTCAGCGAGAAAATGCTGTTTTGAAGCCAAGCTTGTATTTAACAATTTCTGCACCAAACTCAAATAAAACTGTGTCTGCCTTCTTATTTAGCCTAAATCCACTCAGGAGAGACTAAAATAAGCTTGTGGGATGTTTCCTTAAAAGACAGTAAATGCATGTAATTCAAGCATCCTTTTATGCTCGCAATCGCCTTTTCTCAGCGAGAAAATGCTGTTTTGAAGCCAAGCTTGTATTTAACAATTTCTGCACCAAACTCAAATAAAACTGTGTCTGCCTTCTTATTTAGCCTAAATCCACTCAGAGAGACTAAAATAAGCTTGTGGGATGTTTCCTTAAAAGACAGTAAATGCATGTAATTCAAGCATCCTTTTATGCTCGCAATCGCCTTTTCTCAGCGAGAAAATGCTGTTTTGAAGCCAAGCTTGTATTTAACAATTTCTGCACCAAACTCAAATAAAACTGTGTCTGCCTTCTTATTTTTAAAGCCTAAATCCACTCAGGAGAACTGAAAATAAGCTTGTGGATGTTTCCTTAAAAGACAGTAAATGCATGTAATTCAGCATCCTTTTATGCTCGCAATCGCCTTTTCTCAGCGAGAAAATGCTGTTTTGAAGCCAAGCTTGTATTTAACAATTTCTGCACCAAACTCAAATAAAACTGTGTCTGCCTTCTTATTTAGCCTAAATCCACTCAGAGAGACTAAAATAAGCTTGTGGGATGTTTCCTTAAAAGACAGTAAATGCATGTAATTCAAGCATCCTTTTATGCTCGCAATCGCCTTTTCTCAGCGAGAAAATGCTGTTTTGAAGCCAAGCTTGTATTTAACAATTTCTGCACCAAACTCAAATAAAACTGTGTCTGCCTTCTTATTTAGCCTAAATCCACTCAGCAGAACTATAAACAAGCTTGTGGGATGTTTCTTAAAAGACAGTAAATGCATGTAATTCAGCATCCTTTTATGCTTGCAATCGCCTTTTCTCAGCGAGAAAATGCTGTTTTGAAGCCAAGCTTGTATTTAACAATTTCTGCACCAAACTCAAATAAAACTGTGTCTGCCTTCTTATTTAGCCTAAATCCACTCAGCAGAACATAAAATAAGCTTGTGGGATGTTTCCTTAAAAGACAGTAAATGCATGTAATTCAAGCATCCTTTTATGCTCGCAATCGCCTTTTCTCAGCGAGAAAATGCTGTTTTGAAGCCAAGCTTGTATTTAACAATTTCTGCACCAAACTCAAATAAAACTGTGTCTGCCTTCTTATTTAGCCTAAATCCACTCAGCAGAAGAGACTGAAAATAAGCCTGTGGGATGTTTCTTAAAAGACAGTAAATGCATGTAATTCAGCATCCTTTTATGCTCGTAATCGCCTTTTCTCAGCGAGAAAATGCTGTTTTGAAGCCAAGCTTGTATTTAACAATTTCTGCACCAAACTCAAATAAAACTGTGTCTGCCTTCTTATTTAGCCTAAATCCACTCAGCAGAACATGAAAATAAGCTTGTGGGATGTTTCCTTAAAAGACAGTAAATGCATGTAATTCAAGCATCCTTTTATGCTCGCAATCGCCTTTTCTCAGCGAGAAAATGCTGTTTTGAAGCCAAGCTTGTATTTAACAATTTCTGCACCAAACTCAAATAAAACTGTGTCTGCCTTCTTATTTAGCCTAAATCCACTCAGAGAGACTGAAAATAAGCTTGTGGGATGTTTCCTTAAAAGACAGTAAATGCATGTAATTCAAGCATCCTTTTATGCTGCAATCGCCTTTTCTCAGCGAGAAAATGCTGTTTTGAAGCCAAGCTTGTATTTATTTAACAATTTCTGCACCAAACTCAAATAAAACTGTGTCTGCCTTCTTATTTAGCCTAAATCCACTCAGGAGAGACTGAAATATAATAAGCCTTGTGGGGATGTTTCCTTAAAAGACAGTAAATGCATGTAATTCAGCATCCTTTTATGCTCGCAATCGCCTTTTCTCAGCGAGAAAATGCTGTTTTGCCAAGCTTGTATTTAACAATTTCTGCACCAAACTCAAATAAAACTGTGTCTGCCTTCTTATTTAGCCTAAATCCACTCAGAGAGACATAAAATAAGCTTGTGGGATGTTTCTCTTAAAAGACAGTAAATGCATGCATTAACTCCAGCATCCTTTTATGCTCCAATCGCCTTTTTTTCTCAGCGAGAAAATGCTGTTTTGAAGCCAAGCTTGTATTTAACAATTTCTGCACCAAACTCAAATAAAACTGTGTCTGCATTCTTATTTAGCCTAAATCCACTCAGGAGAGACTGAAAATAAGCCTGTGGGATGTTTCTTAAAAGACAGTAAATGCATGTAATCCAGCATCCTTTTATGCTCGCAATCGCCTTTTTCTCAGCGAGAAAATGCTGTTTTGAAGCCAAGCTTGTATTTAACAATTTCTGCACCAAACTCAAATAAAACTGTGTCTGCCTTCTTATTTAGCCTAAATCCACTCAGCAGAACATATAAACAAGCTTGTGGGATGTTTTCTTAAAAGACAGTAAATGCATGTAACTCCAGTATCCTTTTATGCTCGCAATCGCCTTTTCTCAGCGAGAAAATGCTGTTTTGAAGCCAAGCTTGTATTTAATAATTTCTGCAGCAAACTCAAATAAAACTGTGTCTCCCTTCTTATTTAGCCTAAATCCACACAGCAGAAAATATAAACAACCTTGTGGGATGTTTCCTTAAAAGACAGTAAATGCATGTAATTCAAGCATCCTTTTATGCTCGCAATCGCCTTTTCTCAGCGAGAAAATGCTGTTTTGAAGCCAAGCTTGTATTTAACAATTTCTGCACCAAACTCAAATAAAACTGTGTCTGCATTCTTATTTAGCCTAAATCCACTCAGAGAGACTGAAAATAAGCTTGTGGGATTTTCTTAAAAGACAGTAAATGCATGTAACTCCAGCATCCTTTTATGCTCGCAATCGCCTTTTCTCAGCGAGAAAATGCTGTTTTGAAGCCAAGCTTGTATTTAATAATTTCTGCAGCAAACTCAAATAAAACTGTGTCTGCCTTTTTATTTAGCCTACATCCACTCAGCAGAACATATAAACAAGCTTGTGGGATGTTTCCTTAAAAGACAGTAAATGCATGTAATTCAAGCATCCTTTTATGCTCGCAATCGCCTTTTCTCAGCGAGAAAATGCTGTTTTGAAGCCAAGCTTGTATTTAACAATTTCTGCACCAAACTCAAATAAAACTGTGTCTGTCTTCTTATTTAGCCTAAATCCACTCAGAGAACAAACTCAAAATAAGCTTGTGGGATGTTTCCTTAAAAGACAGTAAATGCATGTAATTCAAGCATCCTTTTATGCTCGCAATCGCCTTTTCTCAGCGAGAAAAAATGCTGTTTTGAAGCCAAGCTTGTATTTAATAATTTCTGCAGCAAACTCAAATAAAACTGTGTCTGCCTTTTATTTAGCCTAAATCCACTCAGCAGAACATATAAACAAGCTTGTGGGATGTTTCCTTAAAAGACAGTAAATGCATGTAATTCAAGCATCCTTTTATGCTCGCAATCGCCTTTTCTCAGCGAGAAAATGCTGTTTTGAAGCCAAGCTTGTATTTAACAATTTCTGCACCAAACTCAAATAAAACTGTGTCTGCCTTCTTATTTAGCCTAAATCCACTCAGGAGAGACTGAAAATAAGCCTGTGGGATGTTTTCTTAAAGACAGTAAATGCATGTAACTCCAGCATCCTTTTATGCTCGCAATCGCCTTTTCTCAGCGAGAAAATGCTGTTTTGAAGCCAAGCTTGTATTTAACAATTTCTGCACCAAACTCAAATAAAACTGTGTCTGCATTCTTATTTAGCCTAAATCCACTCAGCAGAACATAAAAACAAGCTTGTGGGATGTTTCTTAAAAGACAGTAAATGCATGTAATTCAAGCATCCTTTTATGCTCGCAATCGCCTTTTCTCAGCGAGAAAATGCTGTTTTGAAGCCAAGCTTGTATTTAACAATTTCTGCACCAAACTCAAATAAAACTGTGTCTGCATTCTTTTATTTAGCCTAAATCCACTCAGGAGAGACTGAAAATAAGCCTGTGGGATATTTTCTTAAAAGACAGTAAATGCATGTAATTCCAGCATCCTTTTATGCTCGCAATCGCCTTTTCTCAGCGAGAAAATGCTGTTTTGAAGCCAAGCTTGTATTTAACAATTTCTGCACCAAACTCAAATAAAACTGTGTCTGCATTCTTATTTAGCCTAAATCCACTCAGCAGAACATATAAACAAGCTTGTGGGATGTTTCCTTAAAAGACAGTAAATGCATGTAACTCCAGCATCCTTTTATGCTCGCAATCGCCTTTTCTCAGCGAGAAAATGCTGTTTTGAAGCCAAGCTTGTATTTAACAATTTCTGCACCAAACTCAAATAAAACTGTGTCTGCATTCTTATTTAGCCTAAATCCACTCAGGAGAGACTGAAAATAAGCCTGTGGGATATTTTCTTAAAGACAGTAAATGCATGTAACTCCAGCATCCTTTTATGCTCGCAATCGCCTTTTCTCAGCGAGAAAATGCTGTTTTGAAGCCAAGCTTGTATTTAACAATTTCTGCACCAAACTCAAATAAAACTGTGTCTGCATTCTTATTTAGCCTAAATCCACTCAGAGAACATATAAACAAGCTTGTGGGATGTTTCTTAAAAGACAGTAAATGCATGTAACTCCAGCATCCTTTTATGCTCGCAATCGCCTTTTCTCAGCGAGAAAATGCTGTTTTGAAGCCAAGCTTGTATTTAATAATTTCTGCAGCAAACTCAAATAAAACTGTGTCTGCCTTCTTATTTAGCCTAAATCCACTCAGCAGAAAATATAAAAAAGCTTGTGGGATGTTTCCTTAAAAGACAGTAAATGCATGTAATTCAAGCATCCTTTTATGCTCGCAATCGCCTTTTCTCAGCGAGAAAATGCTGTTTTGAAGCCAAGCTTGTATTTAACAATTTCTGCACCAAACTCAAATAAAACTGTGTCTGCATTCTTATTTAGCCTAAATCCACTCAGGAGAGACTGAAAATAAGCTTGTGGGATGTTTTCTTAAAGACAGTAAATGCATGTAACACCAGCATCCTTTTATGCTCGCAATCGCCTTTTCTCAGCGAGAAAATGCTGTTTTGAAGCCAAGCTTGTATTTAACAATTTCTGCACCAAACTCAAATAAAACTGTGTCTGCCTTTTATTTAGCCTAAATCCACTCAGCAGAACATATAAACAAGCTTGTGGGATGTTTCCTTAAAAGACAGTAAATGCATGTAATTCAAGCATCCTTTTTTATGCTCGCAATCGCCTTTTCTCAGCGAGAAAATGCTGTTTTGAAGCCAAGCTTGTATTTAACAATTTCTGCACCAAACTCAAATAAAACTGTGTCTGCCTTCTTATTTAGCCTAAATCCACTCAGAAGAGACTCAAAATAAGCTTGTGGGATGTTTCCTTAAAAGACAGTAAATGCATGTAATTCAAGCATCCTTTTATGCTCGCAATCGCCTTTTCTCAGCGAGAAAATGCTGTTTTGAAGCCAAGCTTGTATTTAACAATTTCTGCACCAAACTCAAATAAAACTGTGTCTGCATTCTTATTTAGCCTAAATCCACTCAGGAGAGACTGAAAATAAGCTTGTGGGATATTTTCTTAAACTACAGTACATGCATGTAACACCAGCATCCTTTTATGCTCGCAATCGCCTTTTCTCAGCGAGAAAATGCTGTTTTGAAGCCAAGCTTGTATTTAACAATTTCTGCACCAAACTCAAATAACACTGTGTCTGCCTTCTTATTTAGCCTAAATCCACTCAGGAGAGACTGAAAATAAGCTTGTGGGGTGTTTCCTTAAAAAGCCGTAAATGCATGTAATTCAAGCATCCTTTTATGCTCGCAATCGCCTTTTCTCAGCGAGAAAATGCTGTTTTGAAGCCAAGCTTGTATTTAACAATTTCTGCACCAAACTCAAATAAAACTGTGTCTGCCTTCTTATTTAGCCTAAATCCACTCAGAGAGACTGAAAATAAGCTTGTGGGATGTTTCCTTAAAAGACAGTAAATGCATGTAATTCAAGCATCCTTTTATGCTCGCAATCGCCTTTTCTCAGCGAGAAAATGCTGTTTTGAAGCCAAGCTTGTATTTAACAATTTCTGCACCAAACTCAAATAAAACTGTGTCTGCATTCTTATTTAGCCTAAATCCACTCAGCAGAACATATAAACAAGCTTGTGGGATGTTTCCTTAAAAGACAGTAAATGCATGTAATTCAGCATCCTTTTATGCTCGCAATCGCCTTTTCTCAGCGAGAAAATGCTGTTTTGAAGCCAAGCTTGTATTTAACAATTTCTGCACCAAACTCAAATAAAACTGTGTCTGCATTCTTATTTAGCCTAAATCCACTCAGGAGAGACTGAAAATAAGCTTGTGGGATGTTTTCTTAAAAGACAGTAAATGCATGTAATTCAAGCATCCTTTTATGCTCGCAATCGCCTTTTCTCAGCGAGAAAATGCTGTTTTGAAGCCAAGCTTGTATTTAATAATTTCTGCAGCAAACTCAAATAAAACTGTGTCTGCCTTTTTATTTAGCCTAAATCCACTCAGCAGAACATATAAACAAGCTTGTGGGATGTTTCCTTAAAAGACAGTAAATGCATGTAACTCCAGCATCCTTTTATGCTCGCAATCGCCTTTTCTCAGCGAGAAAATGCTGTTTTGAAGCCAAGCTTGTATTTAACAATTTCTGCACCAAACTCAAATAAAACTGTGTCTGCCTTCTTATTTAGCCTAATTACACTCAGGAGAGACTGAAAATAAGCCTTTGGGATGTTTCCTTAAAAGACAGTACATGCATGTAACTCCAGCATCCTTTTATGCTCGCAATCGCCTTTTCTCAGCGAGAAAATGCTGTTTTGAAGCCAAGCTTGTATTTAATAATTTCTGCAGCAAACTCAAATAAAACTGTGTCTGCCTTTTTATTTAGCCTAAATCCACTCAGCAGAACATATAAACAAGCTTGTGGGATGTTTCCTTAAAAGACAGTAAATGCATGTAATTCAAGCATCCTTTTATGCTCGCAATCGCCTTTTCTCAGCGAGAAAATGCTGTTTTGAAGCCAAGCTTGTATTTAACAATTTCTGCACCAAACTCAAATAAAACTGTGTCTGCATTCTTCTTATTTAGCCTAAATCCACTCAGCAGAGACATATAAACAAGCTTGTGGGATGTTTCTTAAAAGACAGTAAATGCATGTAACTCCAGCATCCTTTTATGCTCGCAATCGCCTTTTCTCAGCGAGAAAATGCTGTTTTGAAGCCAAGCTTGTATTTAACAATTTCTGCACCAAACTCAAATAAAACTGTGTCTGCCTTCTTATTTAGCCTAAATCCACTCAGGAGAGACTGAAAATAAGCTTGTGGGATGTTTCCTTAAAAGACAGTAAATGCATGTAATTCAAGCATCCTTTTATGCTCGCAATCGCCTTTTCTCAGCGAGAAAATGCTGTTTTGAAGCCAAGCTTGTATTTAATAATTTCTGCAGCAAACTCAAATAAAACTGTGTCTGCATTCTTATTTAGCCTAAATACACTCAGGAGAGACTTAAAATAAGCCTGTGGGATATTTTCTTAAAAGACAGTACATGCATGTAACTCCAGCATCCTTTTACGCTCGCAATCGCCTTTTCTCAGCGAGAAAATGTTGTTTTTAAGCCAAGCTTGTATTTAAAAATTTCTGCACCAAACTCAAATAAAACTGTGTCTGCATTCTTATTTAGCCTAAATCCACTAAGAACAGACTCAAAATAAGCTTGTGGGATGTTTTCTTAAACTACAGTACATGCATGTAACTCCAGCATCCTTTTACGCTCGCAATCGCCTTTTCTCAGCGAGAAAATGTTGTTTTGAAGCCAAGCTTGTATTTAACAATTTCTGCACCAAACTTAAATAAAACTGTGTCTGCATTCTTATTAAGCTTAAATCCACTCAGCAGAACATAAAAACAAGCTTGTGGGAAGTTTCCTTAAAAGACAGTAAATGCATGTAATTCAAGCATCCTTTTATGCTCGCAATCGCCTTTTCTCAGCGAGAAAATGCTGTTTTGAAGCCAAGCTTGTATTTAACAATTTCTGCACCAAACTCAAATAAAACTGTGTCTGCATTCTTATTTAGCCTAAATCCACTCAGGAGAGACTCAAAATAAGCTTGTGGGATGTTTCCTTAAAAGACAGTAAATGCATGTAACTCCAGCATCCTTTTATGCTCGCAATCGCCTTTTCTCAGCGAGAAAATGCTGTTTTGAAGCCAAGCTTGTATTTAACAATTTCTGCACCAAACTCAAATAAAACTGTGTCTGCATTCTTATTTAGCCTAAATACACTCAGAGAACATATAAACAAGCTTGTGGATGTTTTCTTAAAAGACAGTAAATGCATGTAACTCCAGCATCCTTTTATGCTCGCAATCGCCTTTTCTCAGCGAGAAAATGCTGTTTTGAAGCCAAGCTTGTATTTAACAATTTCTGCACCAAACTCAAATAAAACTGTGTCTGCCTTCTTATTTAGCCTAAATCCACACAGCAGAAAATATAAACAACCTTGTGGGATGTTTCCTTAAAAGACAGTAAATGCATGTAATTCAAGCATCCTTTTATGCTCGCAATCGCCTTTTCTCAGCGAGAAAATGCTGTTTTGAAGCCAAGCTTGTATTTAACAATTTCTGCACCAAACTCAAATAAAACTGTGTCTGCCTTCTTATTTAGCCTAAATCCACTCAGGAGAGACTGAAAATAAGCTTGTGGGATGTTTTCTTAAAAGACAGTAAATGCATGTAATTCCAGCATCCTTTTATGCTCGCAATCGCCTTTTCTCAGCGAGAAAATGCTGTTTTGAAGCCAAGCTTGTATTTAATAATTTCTGCAGCAAACTCAAATAAAACTGTGTCTGCCTTTTTATTTAGCCTAAATCCACTCAGCAGAACATGAAAACAAGCTTGTGGGATGTTTCCTTAAAAGACAGTAAATGCATGTAATTCAAGCATCCTTTTATGCTCGCAATCGCCTTTTCTCAGCGAGAAAATGCTGTTTTGAAGCCAAGCTTGTATTTAACAATTTCTGCACCAAACTCAAATAAAACTGTGTCTGCCTTCTTATTTAGCCTAAATCCACACAGCAGAACAAACTCAAAATAAGCTTGTGGGATGTTTCCTTAAAAGACAGTAAATGCATGTAATTCAAGAATCCTTTTATGCTCGCAATCGCCTTTTCTCAGCGAGAAAATGCTGTTTTGAAGCCAAGCTTGTATTTAACAATTTCTGCACCAATCTCAAATAAAACTGTGTCTGCATTCTTATTTAGCCTAAATACACTCAGGAGAGACTGAAAATAAGCTTGTGGGATGTTTCTTAAAAACTACAGTAATGCATGTAACTCCAGCATCCTTTTATGCTCGCAATCGCCTTTTCTCAGCGAGAAAATGCTGTTTTGAAGCCAAGCTTGTATTTAACAATTTCTGCACCAAACTCAAATAAAACTGTGTCTGCCTTCTTATTTAGCCTAAATCCACTCAGGAGAGACTGAAAATAAGCTTGTGGGATGTTTCCTTAAAAGACAGTAAATGCATGTAATTCAAGCATCCTTTTATGCTCGCAATCGCCTTTTCTCAGCGAGAAAATGCTGTTTTGAAGCCAAGCTTGTATTTAACAATTTCTGCACCAAACTCAAATAAAACTGTGTCTGCCTTCTTATTTAGCCTAAATCCACTCAGGAGAGACTGAAAATAAGCTTGTGGGATGTTTCCTTAAAAGACAGTAAATGCATGTAATTCAAGCATCCTTTTATGCTCGCAATCGCCTTTTCTCAGCGAGAAAATGCTGTTTTGAAGCCAAGCTTGTATTTAACAATTTCTGCACCAAACTCAAATAAAACTGTGTCTGCATTCTTATTTAGCCTAAATCCACTCAGCAGAACATATAAACAAGCTTGTGGGATGTTTCCTTAAAAGACAGTAAATGCATGTAATTCAGCATCCTTTTATGCTCGCAATCGCCTTTTCTCAGCGAGAAAATGCTGTTTTGAAGCCAAGCTTGTATTTAACAATTTCTGCACCAAACTCAAATAAAACTGTGTCTGCATTCTTATTTAGCCTAAATCCACTCAGGAGAGACTGAAAATAAGCCTGTGGGATATTTTCTTAAAGACAGTAAATGCATGTAACCAGCATCCTTTTATGCTCGCAATCGCCTTTTCTCAGCGAGAAAATGCTGTTTTGAAGCCAAGCTTGTATTTAATAATTTCTGCAGCAAACTCAAATAAAACTGTGTCTGCCTTTTTATTTAGCCTAAATCCACTCAGCAGAGACATAAAACAAGCTTGTGGGATGTTTCTTAAAAGACAGTAAATGCATGTAACTCCAGCATCCTTTTATGCTCGCAATCGCCTTTTCTCAGCGAGAAAATGCTGTTTTGAAGCCAAGCTTGTATTTAACAATTTCTGCACCAAACTCAAATAAAACTGTGTCTGCCTTCTTATTTAGCCTAAATACACTCAGGAGAGACTGAAAATAAGCCTGTGGGATATTTTCTTAAATTACAGTACATGCATGTAACTCCAGCATCCTTTTATGCTCGCAATCGCCTTTTCTCAGCGAGAAAATGCTGTTTTGAAGCCAAGCTTGTATTTAACAATTTCTGCAGCAAACTCAAATAAAACTGTGTCTGCCTTTTTATTTAGCCTACATCCACTCAGCAGAACATATAAACAAGCTTGTGGGATGTTTCCTTAAAAGACAGTAAATGCATGTAATTCATGAATCCTTTTATGCTCGCAATCGCCTTTTCTCAGCGAGAAAATGCTGTTTTGAAGCCAAGCTTGTATTTAACAATTTCTGCAACAAACTTAAATAAAACTGTGTCTGCATTCTTATTAAGCCTAAATCCACTCAGCAGAACATATAAACAAGCTTGTGGGAAGTTTCCTTAAAAGAATGTAAATGCATGTAACTCCAGCATCCTTTTATGCTCGCAATCGCCTTTTCTCAGCGAGAAAATGCTGTTTTGAAGCCAAGCTTGTATTTAACAATTTCTGCACCAAATTCAAATAAAACTGTGTCTGCCTTCCTATTTAGCCTAAATCCACTCAGGAGAGACTGAAAATAAGCTTGTGGGGTGTTTCCTTAAAAGACAGTAAATGCATGTAATTCAAGCATCCGTTTATGCTCGCAATCGCCTTTTCTCAGCGAGAAAATGCTGTTTTGGATCCAAGCTTCTATTTAATAATTTCTGAACCAAACTCAAATAAAACTGTGTGTGCATTCTTATTAAGCCTAAATCCACTCAGGAGAGACTGAAAATAAGCCTGTGGGATATTTTCTTAAAGACAGTAAATGCATGTAACTCCAGCATCCTTTTATGCTCGCAATCGCCTTTTCTCAGCGAGAAAATGCTGTTTTGAAGCCAAGCTTGTATTTAACAATTTCTGAACCAAACTCAAATAAAACTGTGTGTGCATTCTTATTAAGCCTAAATCCACTCAGGAGAGACTGAAAATAAGCCTGTGGGATGTTTTCTTAAACTACAGTACATGCATGTAACTCCAGCATCCTTTTACGCTCGCAATCGCCTTTTCTCTGCGAGAAAATGTTGTTTTGAAGCCAAGCTTGTATTTAACAATTTCTGCACCAAAATTAAATAAAACTGTGTCTGCATTCTTATTAAGCCTAAATCCACTCAGCAGAACATAAAAACAAGCTTGTGGGAAGTTTCCTTAAAAGACAGTAAATGCATGTAATTCAAGAATCCTTTTATGCTCGCAATCGCCTTTTCTCAGCGAGAAAATGCTGTTTTGAAGCCAAGCTTGTATTTAACAATTTCTGCACCAAACTCAAATAAAACTGTGTCTGCATTCTTATTTAGCCTAAATCCACTCAGGAGAGACTGAAAATAAGCCTGTGGGATGTTTTCTTAAAGACAGTAAATGCATGTAACTCCAGCATCCTTTTATGCTCGCAATCGCCTTTTCTCAGCGAGAAAATGCTGTTTTGAAGCCAAGCTTGTATTTAACAATTTCTGCACCAAACTCAAATAAAACTGTGTCTGCATTCTTATTTAGCCTAAATACACTCAGGAGAGACTGAAAATAAGCCTGTGGGATATTTTCTTAAAAGACAGTAAATGCATGTAACTCCAGCATCCTTTTATGCTCGCAATCGCCTTTTCTCAGCGAGAAAATGCTGTTTTGAAGCCAAGCTTGTATTTAACAATTTCTGCACCAAACTCAAATAAAACTGTGTCTGCCTTTTATTTAGCCTAAATCCACTCAGCAGAACATATAAACAAGCTTGTGGGATGTTTCCTTAAAAAGACAGTAAATGCATGTAATTCATGAATCCTTTTATGCTCGCAATCGCCTTTTCTCAGCGAGAAAATGCTGTTTTGAAGCCAAGCTTGTATTTAACAATTTCTGCACCAAACTTAAATAAAACTGTGTCTGCATTCTTATTAAGCCTAAATCCACTCAGCAGAACATATAAACAAGCTTGTGGGAAGTTTCCTTAAAAGAATGTAAATGCATGTAACTCCAGCATCCTTTTATGCTCGCAATCGCCTTTTCTCAGCGAGAAAATGCTGTTTTGAAGCCAAGCTTGTATTTAACAATTTCTGCACCAAACTCAAATAAAACTGTGTCTGCATTCTTATTTAGCCTAAATACGCTCAGGAGAGACTGAAAATAAGCCTGTGGGATATTTTCTTAAACTTACAGTACATGCATGTAACTCCAGCATCCTTTTATGCTCGCAATCGCCTTTTCTCAGCGAGAAAATGCTGTTTTGAAGCCAAGCTTGTATTTAACAATTTCTGAACCAAACTCAAATAAAACTGTGTCTGCATTCTTATTTAGCCTAAATACACTCAGTAGAACATATAAACAAGCTTGTGGTTTGTTTTCTTAAAAGACAGTAAATGCATGTAACTCCAGTATCCTTTTATGCTCGCAATCGCCTTTTCTCAGCGAGAAAATGCTGTTTTGAAGCCAAGCTTGTATTTAACAATTTCTGCACCAAACTCAAATAAAACTGTGTCTGCCTTTTATTTAGCCTAAATCCACTCAGGAGAGACTAAAATAAGCTTGTGGGATGTTTCCTTAAAAGACAGTAAATGCATGTAATTCAAGCATCCTTTTATGCTCGCAATCGCCTTTTCTCAGCGAGAAAATGCTGTTTGAAGCCAAGCTTGTATTTAAAAATTTTTGCAGCAAACTCATATATAACCGTGTCTGCCTTCTTGTTTATCCTAAATCCACTCAGCAGAACATATAAACAAGCTTGTGGGATGTTTCCTTAAAAGACAGTAAATGCATGTAATTCAAGCATCCTTTTATGCTCGCAATCGCCTTTTCTCTGCGAGAAAATGCTGTTTTGAAACCAAGCTTGTATTTAACAATTTCTGCACCAAACTTAAATAAAACTGTGTCTGCATTCTTATTAAGCCTACATCCACTCAGCAGAACATAAAAACAAGCTTGTGGGATGTTTCCTTAAAAGAAAGTAGAGGCATGCAATTCAAGCATCCTTTTATGCTCGCAATCGCCTTTTCTCAGCGAGAAAATGCTGTTTTGAAGCCAAGCTTGTATTTAATAATTTCTGCACCAAACTCAAATAAAACTGTGTCTGCCTTTTTATTTAGCCTACATCCACTCAGCAGAACATATAAACAAGCTTGTGGGATGTTTCCTTAAAAGACAGTAAATGGATGTAACTCCAGCATCCTTTTATGCTCGCAATCGCCTTTTCTCAGCGAGAAAATGCTGTTTGAAGCCAAGCTTGTATTTAACAATTTCTGCAGCAAACTCAAATAAAACTGTGTCTGCATTCTTATTTAGCCTAAATACACTTAGGAGAGACTGAAAATAAGCCTGTGGGATGTTTTCTTAAACTACAGTACATGCATGTAACTCCAGCATCATTTTATGCTTGCAATCGCCTTTTCTCAGCGAGAAAATGCTGTTTTGAAGCGAAGCTTGTATTTAACAATTTCTGCACCAAACTCAAATAAAACTCTGTCTGCCTTCTTATTTAGCCTAAATCCACTAAGAACAGACTCAAAGTAAGCTTGTGGGATGTTTCCTTAAAAGACAGTAAAGTCGTGTATTCAAGCATCCTTTTATGCTCGCAATCGCCTTTTCTCAGCGAGAAAATGCTGTTTTGAAGCCAAGCTTGTATTTAACAATTTCTGCACCAAACTCAAATAAAACTGTGTCTGCATTCTTATTTAGCCTAAATCCACTCAGGAGAGACTGAAAATAAGCTTGTGGGATGTTTCCTTAAAAGACAGTAAATGCATGTAATTCAAGCATCCTTTTATGCTCGCAATCGCCTTTTCTCAGCGAGAAAATGCTGTTTTGAAGCCAAGCTTGTATTTAACAATTTCTTCACCAAACTCAAATAAAACTGTGTCTGCATTCTTATTTAGCCTAAATACACTCAGGAGAGACTGAAAATAAGCCTGTGGGATATTTTCTTAAAGACAGTACATGCATGTAATTCCAGCATCCTTTTATGCTTGCAATCGCCTTTTCTCAGCGAGAAAATGCTGTTTTGAAGCCAAGCTTGTATTTAACAATTTCTGCACCAAACTCAAATAAAACTGTGTCTGCATTCTTATTTAGCCTAAATCCACTCAGCAGAACATATAAACAAGCTTGTGGGATGTTTCCTTAAAAGACAGTAAATGCATGTAATTCAAGCATCCTTTTATGCTCGCAATCGCCTTTTCTCAGCGAGAAAATGCTGTTTTGAAGCCAAGCTTGTATTTAACAATTTCTGCACCAAACTCAAATAAAACTGTGTCTGCATTCTTATTAAGCCTAAATCCACTCAGGAGAGAAAAAAACAAGCTTGTGGGATGTTTCCTTAAAAGACAGTAAATGCATGTAATTCAAGCATCCTTTTATGCTCGCAATCGCCTTTTCTCAGCGAGAAAATGCTGTTTTGAAGCCAAGCTTGTATTTAACAATTTCTTCACCAAACTCAAATAAAACTGTGTCTGCATTCTTATTTAGCCTAAATACACTCAGGAGAGACTGAAAATAAGCCTGTGGGATATTTTCTTAAACTACAGTACATGAATGTAACACCAGCATCCTTTTATGCTTGCAATCGCCTTTTCTCAGCGAGAAAATGCTGTTTTGAAGCCAAGCTTGTATTTAACAATTTCTGCACCAAACTCAAATAAAACTGTGTCTGCATTCTTATTTAGCCTAAATCCACTAAGAACAGACTCAAAGTAAGCTTGTGGGATGTTTCTTTAAAAGACAGTAAATGCATGTAATTCAAGAATCCTTTTATGCTCGCAATCGCCTTTTCTCTGCGAGAAAATGCTGTTTTGAAGCCAAGCTTGTATTTAACAATTTCTGCACCAAACTCAAATAAAACTGTGTCTGCCTTTTTATTTAGCCTAAATCCACTCAGCAGAACATATAAACAAGCTTGTGGTTTGTTTTCTTAAAATAAAGTAAATGCATGTAATTCAAGCATTCTTTTATGCTCGCAATCGCCTTTTCTCAGCGAGAAAATGCTGTTTTGAAGCCAAGCTTGTATTTAACAATTTCTGCAGCAAACTCAAATAAAATTGTGTCTGCCTTTTTATTTAGCCTACATCCACTCAGCAGAACATATAAACAAGCTTGTGGGATGTTTCCTTAAAAGACAGTAAATGCATGTAATTCAAGAATCCTTTTATGCTCGCAATCGACTTTTCTCAGCGAGAAAATGCTGTTTTGAAGCCAAGCTTGTATTTAACAATTTCTGCACCAAACTCAAATAAAACTCTGTCTGCCTTCTTATTTAGCCTAAATCCACTAAGAACAAACTCAAAATAAGCTTGTGGGATGTTTCCTTAAAAGACAGTAAATGCATGTAATTCAAGAATCCTTTTATGCTTTTATGCTCGCAATCGCCTTTTCTCAGCGAGAAAATGCTGTTTTGAAGCCAAGCTTGTATTTAACAATTTCTGCACCAAACTCAAATAAAACTGTGTCTGCCTTCTTATTTAGCCTAAATCCACTAAGAACAGACTCAAAGTAAGCTTGTGGGATGTTTCCTTAAAAGACAGTAAATGCATGTAATTCAAGAATCCTTTTATGCTCGCAATCGCCTTTTCTCTGCGAGAAAATGCTGTTTTGAAGCCAAGCTTGTATTTAACAATTTCTGCACCAAACTCAAATAAAATTGTGTCTGCCTTTTTATTTAGCCTAAATCCACTCAGGAGAGACTGGAAATCAGCTTGTGGGATGTTTCCTTAAAAGACAGTAAATGCATGTAATTCAAGCATCCTTTTATGCTCGCAATCGCCTTTTCTCAGCGAGAAAATGCTGTTTTGAAGCCAAGCTTGTATTTAATAATTTCTGCAGCAAACTCATATAAAACTGTGTCTGCCTTCTTGTTTATCCTAAATCCACTCAGCAGAACATATAAACAAGCTTGTGGGATGTTTCCTTAAAAGACAGTAAATGCATGTAATTCAAGCATCCTTTTATGCTCGCAATCGCCTTTTCTCAGCGAGAAAATGCTGTTTTGAAGCCAAGCTTGTATTTAACTAATTTCACACAAACTCAAATAAAACTGTGTTTGCCTTCTTATTTAGCCTAAATCCACTCAGCAGAGCTGAAAATAAGCTTGTGGGATGTTGGCCTTAAAAGACAGTAAATGGGGCTGTTCAGCATCCTTTTATGCGCGTCCACCGCTTTTCTCAGCGAGAAAATGCTGTTTTCTTTCTTTCATCTTGTATTTCTTTCAATTTCTCCTCCCCAAATAAAACTCTGTCTCCCCTTTTTATCTTTCCTCCTAAATCCCATCTCCATCTCTTCTTCAGACAGTAAACATGTAAACAAGCATCCTTTTTTATGGGATCGCTTTTCTTAAAAAGACAGAAAATCATTTAATCTCTCTCTCATTTAACAATTTCTCTCTCTCAAATCTCCTTCTTCCTCTCTCAAGCTTTTTTTCTTCAGTAAATGCATTTCCTCCCTTTTACTCTCAATCCTTTTCTCCGAGAAAATGCTGTTTGAACCCAGGCTTGTATTTACAATTTCTGAACAAACTCTAAAACTGGGTCTGCATTTTTTATTTAGCCTAAATCCCACTCAGGAGAACTAAAATAAGCCTGTGGGATGTTTTCTTAAAAGACAGTAAATGCATGTAAGGTTTCCAGCATCCTTTTATGCCCGAGCAATCGCCTTTTCTCAGCGAGAAAATGCTGTTTTGAAGGTCCTCCTTGTATTTCCCAATTTCTGCAGGCAAACTCAAATAAAACTGTGTCTGCCTTCTTATTTAGGGCCTAAATCCACTCAGCAGAAATATAAACAATCCTGGGGTCCCGAGGCCCCTTAAAGACAGTAAATGCATGTAAGTCTGAGCATCCTTTTATGGTCAGGGTCCCTTTTCTCAGCGAGAAAATGCTGTTTTGAAGCCAAGCTTGTATTTAACAATTTCTGCACCAAACTCAAATAAAACTGTGTCTGCCTTCTTATTTAGCCTAAATCCACTCAGGAGAGACTAAAATAAGCCTTGTGGGATGTTTCTTAAAAGACAGTAAATGTCCCTCAGCATCCTTTTTTATGCAGCGCAGGGGCGTCGGGCAAATCGCCTTTTCGCGAGAAATGCTGTGCGGGGTCCCAAGCTGACCCCGCAATTTCTGCACCAAACTCAAATAAAACTGTGTCTGTCCTTCTTATTTAGCCTAAATCCACCCAGAACATATAAACAAGCTTGTGGGATGTTTTCTTAAAAGACAGTAAATGCATGTAATTCAGCAGCGGAGGGGACTCGGTCGCCTTTTCTCAGCGAGAAAATGCTGTTTGAAGCCAAGCTTGTATTTAACAATTTCTGCACCAAACTCAAATAAAACTGTGTCTGCATTCTTATTTAGCCTAAATCCACAGCAGACATATAAAGGGGGCGTGTGGGATGTTTCCTTAAAAGACAGTAAATGCATGTAATTCCAGCATCCTTTTATGTCCAATCTGCCTTTTCTCAGCGAGAAAATGCTGTTTTGAAGCCAAGCTTGTATTTAACAATTTCTGACCAAACTCAAATAAAACTGTGTCTGACCTTCTTATTTAGCCTAAATGACACTCAGGGAGACTGAAAATAACCTTGTGGGATGGGCTTAGGGACAGTAAATGCATGTAATTCAGCATCCCTCGCAATCCCCTTTTCTCAGCGAGAAAATGCTGTTTTGAAGCCAAGCTTGTATTTAACAATTTCTGCACCAAACTCAAATAAAACTGTGTCTGCCTTCTTATTTAGCCTAAACCCCACGCAGCAGGACATGGGGAAGGTCAAGCTGCAGGGATGTTTCCTTAAAAGACAGTAAATGCATGTAATTCAGTGCAATCCTTTTATGCTTGCAATCGCCTTTTCTCAGCGAGAAAATGCTGTTTTGAAGCCAAGCTTGTATTTAACAATTTCTCCACCAAACTCAAATAAAACTGTGTCTGCCTTCTTATTTAGCCTAAATCCACTCAGGAGAGACTGAAAATAAGCCTGTGGGATGTTTCCTTAAAAGACAGTAAATGCATGTAATTCAAGCATCCTTTTATGCTCGCAATCGCCTTTTCTCAGCGAGAAAATGCTGTTTTGAAGCCAAGCTTGTATTTAACAATTTCTGCACCAAACTCAAATAAAACTGTGTCTGCATTCTTATTTAGCCTAAATACACTCAGGAGAGACTGAAAATAAGCCTGTGGGATATTTTCTTAAACTACAGTACATGCATGTAACTCCAGCATCCTTTTATGCTCGCAATCGCCTTTTCTCAGCGAGAAAATGCTGTTTTGAAGCCAAACTTGTATTTAACAATTTCTGCAACAAACTTAAATAAAACTGTGTCTGCATTCTTATTAAGCCTAAATCCACTCAGCAGAACATAAAAACAAGCTTGTGGGATGTTTCCTTAAAAGACAGTAAATGCATGTAATTCAAGAATCCTTTTATGCTCGCAATCGCCTTTTCTCAGCGAGAAAATGCTGTTTTGAAGCCAAGCTTGTATTTAACAATTTCTGCACCAAACTCAAATAAAACTGTGTCTGCATTCTTATTTAGCCTAAATACACTCAGGAGAGACTGAAAATAAGCCTGTGGGATATTTTCTTAAACTACAGTACATGCATGTAACTCCAGCATCCTTTTATGCTCGCAATCGCCTTTTCTCAGCGAGAAAATGCTGTTTTGAAGCCAAGCTTGTATTTAACAATTTCTGCACCAAACTCAAATAAAACTGTGTCTGCCTTCTTATTTAGCCTAAATCCACTCAGAACAGACTCAAAATAAGCTTGTGGGATGTTTCCTTAAAAGACAGTAAATGCATGTAATTCAAGAATCCTTTTATGCTCGCAATCGCCTTTTCTCAGCGAGAAAATGCTGTTTTGAAGCCAAGCTTGTATTTAATAATTTCTGCAGCAAACTCATATAAAACTTTGTCTGCCTTCTTGTTTATCCTAAATCCACTCAGCAGAACATATAAACAAGCTTGTGGGATGTTTCCTTAAAAGACAGTAAATGCATGTAATTCAAGCATCCTTTTATGCTCGCAATCGCCTTTTCTCAGCGAGAAAATGCTGTTTGAAGCCAAGCTTGTATTTAATAATTTCTGCAGCAAACTCAAATAAAACTGTGTCTGCCTTTTTATTTAGCCTACATCCACTCAGCAGAACATATAAACAAGATTGTGGGATGTTTCCTTAAAAGACAGTTAATGCATGTAACTCCAGCATCCTTTTATGCTCGCAATCGCCTTTTCTCAGCGAGAAAATGCTGTTTTGAAACCAAGCTTGTATTTAACAATTTCTGCACCAAACTTAAATAAAACTGTGTCTGCATTCTTATTAAGCCTAAATCCACTCAGCAGAACATAAAAACAAGCTTGTGGGATGTTTCCTTAAAAGACAGTAAATGGATGTAACTCCAGCATCCTTTTATGCTCGCAATCGCCTTTTCTCAGCGAGAAAATGCTGTTTTGAAGCCAAGCTTGTATTTAATAATTTCTGCAGCAAACTCAAATAAAACTGTGTCTGCCTTCTTATTTAGTCTAAATACACTCAGGAGAGACTGAAAATAAGCCTGTGGGATATTTTCTTAAACTACAGTACATGCATGTAACTCCAGCATCCTTTTATGCTCGCAATCGCCTTTTCTCAGCGAGAAAATGCTGTTTTGAAGCCAAGCTTGTATTTAATCAATTTCTGCAGCAAACTCAAATAAAACTGTGTCTGCCTTTTTATTTAGCCTACATCCACTCAGCAGAACATATAAACAAGCTTGTGGGATGTTTCCTTAAAAGACAGTAAATGCATGTAATTCAAGAATCCTTTTATGCTCGCAATCGCCTTTTCTCAGCGAGAAAATGCTGTTTTGAAGCCAAGCTTGTATTTAACAATTTCTGCACCAAACTCAAATAAAACCGTGTCTGTCTTCTTATTTAGCCTAAATCCACTAAGAACAAACTCAAAATAAGCTTGTGGGATGTTTCCTTAAAAGACAGTAAATGCATGTAATTCAAGCATCCTTTTATGCTCGCAATCGCCTTTTCTCAGCGAGAAAATGCTGTTTTGAAGCCAAGCTTGTATTTAACAATTTCTGCACCAAACTCAAATAACACTGTGTCTGCCTTCTTATTTAGCCTAAATCCACTCAGCAGAACATATAAACAAGCTTGTGGGATGTTTCCTTAAAAGACAGTACATGCATGTAAATCCAGCATCCTTTTATGCTCGCAATCGCCTTTTCTCAGCGAGAAAATGCTCTTTTGAAGCCAAGCTTGTATTTAACAATTTCTGCACCCAACTAAAATAAAACTGTGCCTGCCTTTTTATTTAGCCTAAATCCACTCAGGAGAGACTGGAAATCAGCTTGTGGGATGTTTCCTTAAAAGACAGTTAATGCATGTAACTCCAGAATCCTTTTACGCTCGCGATTGCCTTTTCTCTGCGAGAAAATGTTGTTTTGAAACCAAGCTTGTATTTAACAATTTCTGCACCAAACTCAAATTAAACCCTGTCTGCCTTCTTATTTAGCCTAAATACACTCAGCAGAACATATAAATAAGCTTGTGGTTTGTTTTCTTAAAAGACAGTAAATGCATGTAACTCCAGCATCCTTTTATGCTCGCAATTCCCTTTTCTCTGCGAGAAAATGCTGTTTTGAAGCCAAGCTTGTATTTAACAATTTCTGCACCAAACTTAGATAAAACTGTGTGTGCATTCTTATTAAGCCTAAATCCACTCAGCAGAATATATAAACAAGCTTGTGGGATGTTTCCTTAAAAGACAGTAAATGGATGTAATTCCAGCATCCTTTTATGCTGCAATCGCCTTTTCTCAGCGAGAAAATGCTGTTTTGAAGCCAAGCTTGTATTTAACAATTTCTGCACCAAACTTCAAATAAAACTGTGTCTGCTTCTTATTAAGCCTAAATCCACTCAGCAGAATATATAAACAAGCTTGTGGGATGTTTCCTTAAAAGACAGTAAATGGATGTAAATCCAGCATCCTTTTATGCTCGCAATCGCCTTTTCTCAGCGAGAAAATGCTGTTTTGAAGCCAAGCTTGTATTTAACAATTTCTGCACCAAACTTAAATAAAACTGTGTCTGCATTCTTATTAAGCCTAAATCCACTCAGCAGAACATAAAAACAAGCTTGTGGGATGTTTCCTTAAAAGACAGTAAATGGATGTAACTCCAGCATCCTTTTATGCTCGCAATCGCCTTTTCTCAGCGAGAAAATGCTGTTTGAAGCCAAGCTTGTATTTAATAATTTCTGCAGCAAACTCAAATAAAACTGTGTCTGCCTTCTTATTTAGCCTAAATACACTCAGGAGAGACTGAAAATAAGCCTGTGGGATATTTTCTTAAACTACAGTACATGCATGTAACTCCAGCATCCTTTTATGCTCGCAATCGCCTTTTCTCAGCGAGAAAATGCTGTTTTGAAGCCAAGCTTGTATTTAATAATTTCTGCACCAAACTCAAATAAAACTGTGTCTGCCTTCTTATTTAGCCTAAATCCACTCAGCAGAACATAGAAACAAGCTTGTGGGATGTTTCCTTAAAAGGCAGTAAATGCATGTAATTCAAGCATCGTTTTATGCTCTCAATCGCCTTTTCTCAGCGAGAAAATGCTGTTTTGAAGCCAAACTTGTATTTAACAAATTCTGCACCAAACTTAAATAAAACTGTGTCTGCATTCTTATTAAGCCTAAATCCACTCAGGAGAGACTGAAAATAAGCTTGTGGGAGGTTTCCTTAAAATAAAGTAAATGCATGTAATTCAAGCATTCTTTTATGCTCGCAATCGCCTTTTCTCAGCGAGAAAATGCTGTTTTGAAGCCAAGCTTGTATTTAACAATTTCTGCAGCAAACTCAAATAAAACTGTGTCTGCCTTTTTATTTAGCCTACATCCACTCAGCAGAACATATAAACAAGCTTGTGGGATGTTTCCTTAAAAGACAGTAAATGCATGTAATTCAAGAATCCTTTTATGCTCGCAATCGCCTTTTTTTTTTTTTTTAATCTTTTTATTATCAAAAATACACTGTACAATTTAACTATTTACAAAGCGGGAAAACAATAAATAATAATAAACAACCAAAATATACTTTCCTATTTTCATAATCTCAATACAGAATACTTTCAGATCCATCATAATAAGTTCCACATTTTCAGAAATATCACACACTGAAGTACAGCACTCATCCTGACACATAAACAATGAGTACAACTTAACATCATTTAAAGTGATCCCGTCTCTCCAGTTTTCGGTCATTCTAAATCCTCACTCACCCAAAATCTAAGAACCACCCCCCCACCTCATCTACTACACACAAAGTGTTTTGTTTTCCCCATTTTCTTGTAAACTCATCCTTGTCATTTTCCTGAAGAATACCCATATAGTTTTTTAGCATGTTCCTAAACACCACCCTTCTATTCAATGTTTTCTGCTGAAACGTTGCATAATTCCTGGCTAAGTATATTACATGTCGTGCCACACTTAAAACCAGATTTATTAAAGCCGTATTCCTCCCTTTTGTGCCTTTTTGGACTCCAAAGCACCACACCCAGTCCCAGCCCTCTCCTTGAAGCCCAGTTACCTTGCATTTGTCTGTTAAAATCCCTCTCACCCAGTCCCTGAAATCCCGTATCCCACCACAGTGCAATAAAAGATGATCAAAGTCTTCGTCTTCTAATTTGCAGACTGCACAAGTTCTTTGGAATACATTGCCATGTATCCTGTGGAGGACAACGGAAACCAACACCCTTCTGTGTCGCAACAAAAAGTTTGAATTTGTAATGGCTGGTGGAAACCATTTACTGTGCAGGTTCGCCCAAACTCCAGTGATCGCACGCGTGGGAAAGAGTTTACACCACGATAAAGCCGCTGTAGGTTGTGTTGAAAAAGTTTGTCTATTAAAAACCAATACCAAAATTTCAATGGCAAGTCTCGCAATTTCCTATGCTTTATGTCGCATGCCAGCGCAAAATCTATACTATCATCGTCTACTCTAACTTGTTTTGTCCCCTGTAATTCCTCCTCCCACCTCTGTGGCCACCCCTGCCTGATCTCCTCCCCGAGTTTTCTAATTTTTGAAGCCCTCACATTATATCCTTTCTTTCTGATTCTACGACAAACTTCATCAGCGTCTACAGCCCCTTCTTGATTTAAGACGTCTCCCACATTTTGCAGGGCCTCAGCCAGCACTCCTCGGCCCTTTGAACAGCCCACTCTCCCACTGATACACGGATTCCCGAAAATAGGCTGGTTTAGAACATCTTGTTTCCCCCAATTACACACTCCAACTGGGGCAGGATGGATGCCCATGCCTCAGCTGCCTCCTGGAAAATCCGGCTCGTTGTAGGCACCGGCCGGGACAGCTCAATGCTGCACAAGTTATATTTGCCGCAAATACCTCTCTTCAGTATATCAGCATACATGTAATCTTTCCATATGCATTCGCACTCTTTATCCAACAGTTTCTTAAACAGCTTAATTCTTAAAGACATCATTTTTGCTTTTATATCACACAATCTCATCCCTCCCTTTTCATATGGCCCAATCATAGTTTTATGTGCAATTCTCATTGCTCGTCCCTTCCATAAAAAGTCACCAAAAGCTCTGTTCAAGCGGACCAGTACGTCACTCGGCGTATGACAGGCCTGGATAGTATAGACCAATTTTGGCACCATTATCGCATTTATAATGGTCACTTTCCCTTTCAGGCCTATGTCTCTCATTCCCCATAGCCCAAGCTTGGATCTACACCAAGCCACTATTCCCTCCCAGGTTTTCCGGTCACTGGCCTCCGGCTGAGAGCCCAAATATACACCAAGTACTTTTACCTCATCCCCTCCCCTTTTAAAAAAACTGACCCTCCTTTCCAAGTACCGTTCCAGGGCCAAGAATCAGACATGACTTTTCCTTGTTTACCCGTGCTCCTGCAGCCTGCTCATATGCATCTAGATGTTGCAGAGCTCTCTGCAAACTCTCCCTATCTCTGACCATAATGTTAATGTCATCAGCATACTGCGCTATTTTAAACACCTGTCCTCTGGGAGTTGCTATTCCATTTATGCACTGGTCGGTCACAATGGATTGCGCCAGAGGTTCTGCTGCTATAGCATAGAGCATGGCTGATAGAGGGCATCCCTGTCGTACTGATCTTTCGGGGAAAGGGATCTGTTAGGAAGCCATTACATTTTACAACACTAGTAGCACGGCTGTATAGCAACTTCATCCACCTTTGAAATGTCGGGCCAAACCCAAAGACCCGAGACATCCGAAGAGAAATTCGTGACTCACCCTATCAAAAGCCTTCTCCAGGTCGACATTGAGATATATTCCCCTGTGCGCATTAAATTCTCAAAGGAGAATTTTGTTGACAGGATGCAGTCAGCAGCGATATCTCTCCCCGAATACTGTAGGCCTGGGCCGGCCCCACTATTGACCCAATCACTCTCTTAAGTCTGGAACCCAACACCCCTGCCAGGATCTTATAGTCGGTGTTGAGCAGGCTAATTGGCCTATAGTTTGCCAGATCGGCCCTGGCTCCTCTGTTCTTGTATACTAGAGTGATCACACCTCTCAAAAAGGACTCCGCACACCTATTTTCCCCCTGCATAGCAGAAAAGAGCCTGTGGAGGACTGGGGTCAATAGATCACTGAAATGTTGAAAAAACTCGGCTGAGAGACCATCCTCACCTGGGCTTCTGGATGTTTTAAGACCAGCAATTGCCCCTCTCACCTCCTCCAGTTGGATATCACCATCACACAATGCAACATCGCCAGGGCTGAGGGAGCAGCCGATTTTACCTAGGACTGAATCCATATGTATTTGTGAGATTTTGTGTTTCTTGAACAAATTAGTGTAGAAATCTCAGCGAGAAAATGCTGTTTTGAAGCCAAGCTTGTATTTAACAATTTCTGAACCAAACTCAAATAACACTGTGTCTGCCTTTTTATTTAGCCTAAATCCACTCAGCAGAAAATATAAACAAGCTTGTGGGATGTTTCCTTAAAATAAAGTAAATGCATGTAATTCAAGCATCCTTTTATGCTCGGAATCGCCTTTTACATGCATTTACTGTCTTTTAAGGAAACATCCCTCAGGCTTATTTTGAGTCTTTTCTTAGTGGATTTAGGCTAAATAAGAAGGGAGACACAGTTTTATTTGAGTTTGGTGCAGAAATTGTTAAATACAAGCTTGGCTTCAAAACAGCATGTTCTCGCAGAGAAAAGGCAATTGCGAGCATAAAAGGATGCTGGAGTTACATCCATTTACTGTCTTTTAAGGAAACATCCCACAAGGTTGTTTATATTTTCTGCTGTGTGGATTTAGGCTAAATAAGAAGGGAGACACAGCTTTATTTGAGTTTGGTGCAGAAATTGTTAAATACAAGCTTGGCTTCAAAACAGCATGTTCTCGCAGAGAAAAGGCAATTGCGAGCATAAAAGGATGCTGGAGTTACATCCATTTACTGTCTTTTAAGGAAACATCCCACAAGCTTGTTTTTATGTTCTGCTGAGTGGATTTAGGCTTAATAAGAATGCAGACACAGTTTTATTTAAGTTTGGTGCAGAAATTGTTAAATACAAGCTTGGTTTCAAAACAACATTTTCTCGCAGAGAAAAGGCAATCGCGAGCGTAAAAGGATGCTGGAGTTACATGCATTAACTGTCTTTTAAGGAAACATCCCACAATCTTGTTTATATGTTCTGCTGAGTGGATGTAGGCTAAATAAAAAGGCAGACACAGTTTTATTTGAGTTTGCTGCAGAAATTATTAAATACAAGCTTGGCTTCAAACAGCATTTTCTCGCTGAGAAAAGGCGATTGCGAGCATAAAAGGATGCTTGAATTACATGCATTTACTGTCTTTTAAGGAAACATCCCACAAGCTGATTTCCAGTCTCTCCTGAGTGGATTTAGGCTAAATAAAAAGGCAGACACAATTTTATTTGAGTTTGGTGCAGAAATTGTTAAATACAAGCTTGGCTTCAAAACAGCATTTTCTCCTGAGAAAAGGCGATTATGAGCATAAAAGGATGCTTGAATTACATGCATTTACTGTCTTTTAAGGAAACATCCCACAGGCTTATTTTCAGTCTCTCCTGAGTGTATTTAGGCTAAATAAGAAGGCAGACACAGTTTTATTTGAGTTTGGTTCAGAAATTGTTAAATACAAGCTTGGCTTCAAAACAGCATTTTCTCGCTGAGAAAAGGCGATTGCGAGCATAAAAGGATGCTTGAATTACATGCATTTACTGTCTTTTAAGGAAACATCCCACAAGCTTATTTTGAGTCTGTTCTTAGTGGATTTAGGCTAAATAAGAAGGCAGACACAGTTTTATTTGAGTTTGGTGCAGAAATTGTTAAATACAAGCTTCGCTTCAAAACAGCATTTTCTCGCTGAGAAAAGGCGATTGCAAGCATAAAATGATGCTGGAGTTACATCCATTTACTGTCTTTTAAGGAAACATCCCACAAGCTTGTTTTCAGTCTCTCCTGAGTGTATTTAGGCTAAATAAGAAGGCAGGCACAGTTTTATTTGAGTTTGGTTCAGAAATTGTTAAATACAAGCTTGGCTTCAAAACAGCATTTTCTCGCTGAGAAAAGGCGATTGGGAGCATAAAAGGATGCTGGAGTTACATGCATGTACTGTAGTTTAAGAAAATATCCCACAGGCTTATTTTCAGTCTCTCCTGAGTGTATTTAGGCTAAATAAGAAGGCAGACACAGTTTTATTTGAGTTTGGTGCAGAAATTGTTAAATACAAGCTTGGCTTCAAAACAGCATTTTCTCGCTGAGAAAAGGCGATTGCGAGCATAAAAGGATGCTTGAATTACACGACTTTACTGTCTTTTAAGGAAACATCCCACAGGCTTATTTCCAGTCTCTCCTGAGTGGATTTAGGCTAAATAAGAAGGCAGACACAGTGTTATTTGAGTTTGGTGCAGAAATTGTTAAATACAAGCTTGGCTTCAAAACAGCATTTTCTCGCTGAGAAAAGGCGATTGCAAGCATAAAAGGATGCTGGAGTTACATCCATTTACTGTCTTTTAAGGAAACATCCCACAAGCTTGTTTATATGTTCTGCTGAGTGGATTTAGGCTAAATAAAAAGGCAGACACAGTTTTATTTGAGTTTGGTGCAGAAATTGTTAAATACAAGCTTGGCTTCAAAACAGCATTTTCTCGCTGAGAAAAGGCGATTGCGAGCATAAAAGGATGCTGGAGTTACATGCATGTACTGTAGTTTAAGAAAACATCCCACAGGCTTATTTTCAGTCTCTCCTGAGTGTATTTAGGCTAAATAAGAAGGCAGACACAGTTTTATTTGAGTTTGGTGCAGAAATTGTTAAATACAAGCTTGGCTTCAAAACACAATTTTCTCGCAGAGAAAAGGCGATTGCGAGCATAAAAGGATTCTTGAATTACATGCATTTACTGTCTTTTAAGGAAACATCCCACAAGCTTGTTTATATGTTCTGCTGAGTGGATTTAGGCTAAATAAGAAGGCAGACACAGTTTTATTTGAGTTTGGTGCAGAAATTGTTAAATACAAGCTTGGCTTCAAAACAGCATTTTCTCGCTGAGAAAAGGCGATTGCGAGCATAAAAGGATGCTTGAGTTACATGCATTTACTGTCTTTTAAGGAAACATCCCACAAGCTTATTTTCAGTCTGTTCTCCTGAGTGGATTTAGGCTAAATAAGAAGGCAGACACAGTTTTATTTGAGTTTGGTGCAGAAATTGTTAAATAAAAGCTTGGCTTCAAAACAGCATTTTCTCGCTGAGAAAAGGCGATTGCAAGCATAAAAGGATGCTGGAGTTACATCCATTTACTGTCTTTTAAGGAAACATCCCACAAGCTTATTTTCAGTCTCTCCTGAGTGTATTTAGGCTAAATAAGAAGGCAGACACAGTTTTATTTGAGTTTGGTTCAGAAATTGTTAAATACAAGCTTGGCTTCAAAACAGCATTTTCTCGCTGAGAAAAGGCGATTGGGAGCATAAAAGGATGCTGGAGTTACATGCATTTACTGTAGTTTAAGAAAACATCCCACAGGCTTATTTTCAGTCTCTCCTGAGTGTATTTAGGCTAAATAAGAAGGCAGACACAGTTTTATTTGAGTTTGGTGCAGAAATTGTTAAATACAAGCTTGGCTTCAAAACAGCATTTTCTCGCTGAGAAAAGGCGATTGCGAGCATAAAAGGATGCTTGAATTACATGCATTTACTGTCTTTTAAGGAAACATCCCACAGGCTTATTTTCAGTCTCTCCTGAGTGGATTTAGGCTAAATAAGAAGGCAGACACAGTGTTATTTGAGTTTGGTGCAGAAATTGTTAAATACAAGCTTGGCTTCAAAACAGCATTTTCTCGCTGAGAAAAGGCGTTTGTGCAAGCATAAAAGGATGCTGAGTTACATCCATTTACTGTCTTTTAAGGAAACATCCCACAAGCTTGTTTATAGTTCTGCTGAGTGGATTTAGGCTAAATAAAAAGGCAGACACAGTTTTATTTGAGTTTGCTGCAGAAATTGTTAAATACAAGCTTGGCTTCAAAACAGCATTTTCTCGCTGAGAAAAGGCGATTGCGAGCATAAAAGGATGCTGGAGTTACATGCATGTACTGTAGTTTAAGAAAACATCCCACAGGCTTATTTTCAGTCTCTCCTGAGTGTATTTAACCTAAACAAGAAGGCAGACACGGTTTTATTTGAGTTTGGTGCAGAAATTGTTAAATACAAGCTTGGCTTCAAAACACAATTTTCTCGCAGAGAAAAGGCGATTGCGAGCATAAAAGGATTCTTGAATTACATGCATTTACTGTCTTTTAAGGAAACATCCCACAAGCTTGTTTATATGTTCTGCTGAGTGGATTTAGGCTAAATAAGAAGGCAGACACAGTTTTATTTGAGTTTGGTTCAGAAATTGTTAAATACAAGTTTGGATTCAAAACAGCATTTTCTCGCTGAGAAAAGGCGATTGCGAGCATAAAAGGATTCTTGAATTACATGCATTTACTGTCTTTTAAGGAAACATCCCACAAGCTTGTTTATATGTTCTGCTGAGTGGATTTAGGCTAAATAAGAATGCAGACACAGTTTTATTTGAGTTTGGTGCAGAAATTGTTAAATACAAGCTTGGATTCAAAACAGCATTTTCTCGCTGAGAAAAGGCGATTGCGAGCATACAGGGATGCTTGAATTACATGCCTTTACTGTCTTTTAAGGAAACATCCCACAAGCTTGTTTATATGTTCTGCTGAGTGGATTTAGGCTAAATAAGAATGCAGACACAGTGTTATTTGAGTTTGGTGCAGAAATTGTTAAATACAAGCTTGGCTTCAAAACAGCATTTTCTCGCTGAGAAAAGGCGATTGCGAGCATAAAAGGATGCTGGAGTTGCATGCATGTACTGTAGTTTAAGAAAACATCCCACAGGCTTATTTTCAGTCTCTCCTGAGTGTATTTAGGCTAAATAAGAAGGCAGACACAGTTTTATTTGAGTTTGGTTCAGAAATTGTTAAATACAAGCTTGGATTCAAAACATCATTTTTCGCTGAGAAAAGGCGATTTGCGAGCATAAAAGGATGCTTGAATTACATGCATTTACTTATTTTAAGGAAACATCCCACAAGCTTGTTTATATTTTCTGCTGAGTGTATTTAGGCTAAATAAGAAGGCAGACACAGTTTTATTTGAGTTTGGTGCAGAAATTGTTAAATACAAGCTTGGCTTCAAAACAGCATTTTCTCGCTGAGAAAAGGCGATTGCGAGCATAAAAGGATGCTGGAGTTACATGCATGTACTGTAGTTTAAGAAAACATCCCACAGGCTTATTTTCAGTCTCTCCTGAGTGTATTTAACCTAAATAAGAAGGCAGACACGGTTTTATTTGAGTTTGGTGCAGAAATTGTTAAATACAAGCTTGGCTTCAAAACAGCATTTTCTCGCTGAGAAAAGGCGATTGCGAGCATAAAAGGATGCTTGAATTACATGCATTTACTGTCTTTTAAGGAAACATCCCACAAGCTTTGTTTATAGTTCTCCTGAGTGGATTTAGGCTAAATAAGAAGGCAGACACAGTTTTATTTGAGTTTGGTGCAGAAATTGTTAAATACAAGCTTGGCTTCAAAACAGCATTTTCTCGCTGAGAAAAGGCGATTGCGAGCATAAAAGGATGCTTGAATTACATGCATTTACTGTCTTTTAAGGAAACATCCCACAGGCTTATTTTCAGTCTCTCCTGAGTGTATTTAGGCTAAATAAGAAGGCAGACACAGTTTTATTTGAGTTTGGTTGCAGAAATTGTTAAATACAAGCTTGGCTTCAAAACAGCATTTTCTCGCTGAGAAAAGGCGATTATGAGCATAAAAGGATGCTGAATTACATGCATTTACTGTCTTTTAAGGAAACATCCCACAAGCTTATTTTATATGTTCTGCTGAGTGGATTTAGGCTAAATAAGAAGGCAGACACAGTTTTATTTGAGTTTGGTGCAGAAATTGTTAAATACAAGCTTGGCTTTAAAACAGCATTTTCTCGCTGAGAAAAGGCGATTATGAGCATAAAAGGATGCTGGAGTTACATGCATTTACTGTATTTTAAGGAAACATCCCACAAGCTTTTTTATAGTTCTCCTGAGTTATTTAGGCTAAATAAGAAGGCAGACACAGTTTTATTTGAGTTTGGTGCAGAAATTGTTAAATACAAGCTTGGCTTCAAAACAGCATTTTCTCGCTGAGAAAAGGCGATTGAGCATAAAAGGATGCTTGAATTACATGCATTTACTGTCTTTTAAGGAAACATCCCACAGGCTTATTTTCAGTTTCTCCTGAGTGTATTTAGGCTAAATAAGAAGGCAGACACAGTTTTATTTGAGTTTGGTGCAGAAATTGTTAAATACAAGCTTGGCTTCAAAACAGCATTTTCTCGCTGAGAAAAGGCGATTGCGAGCATAAAAGGATGCTGGAGTTACATGCATGTACTGTAGTTTAAGAAAACATCCCACAGGCTTATTTTCAGTCTCTCCTGAGTGGATTTAGGCTAAATAAGAAGGCAGACACAGTTTTATTTGAGTTTGGTGCAGAAATTGTTAAATACAAGCTTGGCTTCAAAACAGCATTTTCTCGCTGAGAAAAGGCGATTGCGAGCATAAAAGGATGCTTGAATTACATGCATTTACTGTCTTTTAAGGAAACATCCCACAAGCTTGTTTATATTTTCTGCTGAGTGGATTTAGGCTAAATAAAAAGGCAGACACAGTTTTATTTGAGTTTGCTGCAGAAATTGTTAAATACAAGCTTGGATTCAAAACAGCATTTTCTCGCTGAGAAAAGGCGATTGCGAGCATAAAAGGATGCTGAATTACATGCATTTACTGTCTTTTAAGAAAACATCCCACAGGCTTATTTTCAGTCTCTCCTGAGTGGTATTTAGGCTAAATAAGAAGGCAGACACAGTTTTATTTGAGTTTGGTGCAGAAATTGTTAAATACAAGCTTGGCTTCAAAACAGCATTTTCTCGCTGAGAAAAGGCGATTGCGAGCATACAAGGATGCTTGAATTACATGCATTTACTGTCTTTTAAGGAAACTTCCCACAGGCTTATTTTCAATCCCTCCTGAGTGTATTTAGGCTAAATAAGAAGACAGACACGGTTTTATTTGAGTTTGCTGCAGAAATTGTTAAATACAAGCTTGGCTTCAAAACAGCATTTTCTCGCTGAGAAAAGGCGATTCATGAGCATAAAAGGATGCTTGAATTACATGCATTTACTGTCTTTTAAGGAAACATCCCACAAGCTTATTTTAGTCTGTTCTGAGTGGATTTAGGCTAAATAAGAAGGCAGACACAGTTTTATTTGAGTTTGGTGCAGAAATTGTTAAATACAAGCTTGGCTTCAAAACAGCATTTTCTCGCTGAGAAAAGGCGATTGCAAGCATAAAAGGATGCTGAGTTACATGCATTTACTGTCTTTTAAGGAAACATCCCACAAGCTTGTTTATATGTTCTGCTGAGTGGATTTAGGCTAAATAAAAGGCAGACACAGTTTTATTTGAGTTTGTGCAGAAATTGTTAAATACAAGCTTGGTTTCAAAACAGCATTTTTCGCTGAGAAAAGGCGATTGCATGAGCATAAAAGGATGCTT
The DNA here is from genome assembly GCA_033026295.1 of Channa striata. Lineage (NCBI taxonomy): Eukaryota > Metazoa > Chordata > Actinopteri > Anabantiformes > Channidae > Channa > Channa striata. The sequence goes on from JAUPFM010000161.1 coordinate 55,812, forward strand.
GAATTACATGCATTTACTGTCTTTTAAGGAAACATCCCACAAGCTTATTTTAGTTCTCTGAGTGGATTTAGGCTAAATAAGAAGGCAGACACAGTTTTATTTGAGTTTGGTTCAGAAATTGTTAAATACAAGCTTGGCTTCAAAACAGCATTTTCTCGCTGAGAAAAGGCGATTGCGAGCATAAAAGGATGCTTGAATTACATGCACTTTACTTTATTTTAAGGAAACATCCCACAAGCTTGTTTATATGTTCTGCTGAGTGGATTTAGGCTAAATAAAAAGGCAGACACAGTTTTATTTGAGTTTGGTGCAGAAATTGTTAAATACAAGCTTGGCTTTAAAACAGCATTTTCTCGCTGAGAAAAGGCGATTGCGAGCATAAAAGGATGCTGGAGTTACATGCATGTACTGTAGTTTAAGAAAACATCCCACAGGCTTATTTTCAGTCTCTCCTGAGTGTATTTAGGCTAAATAAGAAGGCAGACACAGTTTTATTTGAGTTTGGTTCAGAAATTGTTAAATACAAGCTTGGCTTCAAAACAGCATTTTCTCGCTGAGAAAAGGCGATTGCGAGCATAAAAGGATGCTTGAATTACATGCATTTACTGTCTTTTAAGGAAACATCCCACAAGCTTATTTTCAGTCTCTCCTGAGTGGATTTAGGCTAAATAAGAAGGCAGACACAGTTTTATTTGAGTTTGGTGCAGAAATTGTTAAATACAAGCTTGGCTTCAAAACAGCATTTTCTCGCTGAGAAAGCGATTGCAAGCATAAAAGGATGCTGAGTTACATCCATTTACTGTCTTTTAAGGAAACATCCCACAAGCTTGTTTATATGTTCTGCTGAGTGGATTTAGGCTAAATAAAAGGCAGACACAGTTTTATTTGAGTTTGGTGCAGAAATTGTTAAATACAAGCTTGGCTTCAAAACAGCATTTTCTCGCTGAGAAAAGGCGATTGAGCATAAAAGGATGCTGGAGTTACATGCATTTACTGTCTTTTAAGAAAACATCCCACAGGCTTATTTTCAGTCTCTCCTGAGTGTATTTAGGCTAAATAAGAAGGCAGACACAGTTTTATTTGAGTTTGGTGCAGAAATTGTTAAATACAAGCTTGGCTTCAAAACAGCATTTTCTCGCTGAGAAAAGGCGATTGCTTGAGCATAAAAGGATGCTTGAATTACATGCATTTACTGTCTTTTAAGGAAACATCCCACAAGCTTGTTTATATGTTCTGCTGAGTGGATTTAGGCTAAAATAAGAAGGCAGACACAGTTTTATTTGAGTTTGGTGCAGAAATTGTTAAATACAAGCTTGGCTTCAAAACAGCATTTTCTCGCTGAGAAAAGGCGATTGCGAGCATAAAAGGATGCTTGAATTACATGCATTTACTGTCTTTTAAGGAAACATCCCACAAGGCTTATTTTCAGTCTCTCCTGAGTGGATTTAGGCTAAATAAGAAGGCAGACACAGTTTTATTTGAGTTTGGTGCAGAAATTGTTAAATACAAGCTTGGCTTCAAAACAGCATTTTCTCGCTGAGAAAAGGCGATTGCAAGCATAAAAGGATGCTGAATTACATGCATTTACTGTCTTTTAAGGAAACATCCCACAAGCTTGTTTATATGTTCTGCTGAGTGGATTTAGGCTAAATAAGAAGGCAGACACAGTTTTATTTGAGTTTGTGCAGAAATTGTTAAATACAAGCTTGGCTTCAAAACAGCATTTTCTCGCTGAGAAAAGGCGATTGCGAGCATAAAAGGATGCTGGAGTTACATGCATTTACTGTCTTTTAAGAAAACATCCCACAGGCTTATTTTCAGTCTCTCCTGAGTGTATTTAGGCTAAATAAGAAGGCAGACACGGTTTTATTTGAGTTTGGTGCAGAAATTGTTAAATACAAGCTTGGCTTCAAAACAGCATTTTCTCGCTGAGAAAAGGCGATTGCGAGCATAAAAGGATTCTTGAATTACATGCATTTACTGTCTTTTAAGGAAACATCCCACAAGCTTGTTTATATGTTCTGCTGAGTGGATTTAGGCTAAATAAGAAGGCAGACACAGTTTTATTTGAGTTTGGTTCAGAAATTGTTAAATACAAGTTTGGATTCAAAACAGCATTTTCTCGCTGAGAAAAGGCGATTGAGCATAAAAGGATGCTTGAATTACATGCATTTACTGTCTTTTAAGGAAACATCCCACAAGCTTGTTTATATGTTCTGCTGAGTGGATTTAGGCTAAATAAGAAGGCAGACACAGTTTTATTTGAGTTTGGTGCAGAAATTGTTAAATACAAGCTTGGCTTCAAAACAGCATTTTCTCGCTGAGAAAAGGCGATTATTGAGCATAAAAGGATGCTGGAGTTGCATGCATGTACTGTAGTTTAAGAAAACATCCCACAGGCTTATTTTCAGTCTCTCCTGAGTGTATTTAACCTAAATAAGAAGGCAGACACGGTTTTATTTGAGTTTGGTTCAGAAATTGTTAAATACAAGCTTGGATTCAAAACATCATTTTTTCGCTGAGAAAAGGCGATTGCGAGCATAAAAGGATGCTTGAATTACATGCATTTACTTTATTTTAAGGAAACATCCCACAAGCTTGTTTATATTTTCTGCTGAGTGTATTTATGCTAAATAAGAAGGCAGACACAGTTTTATTTGAGTTTGGTGCAGAAATTGTTAAATACAAGCTTGGCTTCAAAACAGCATTTTCTCGCTGAGAAAAGGCGATTGCGAGCATAAAAGGATGCTGGAGTTACATGCATGTACTGTAGTTTAAGAAAACATCCCACAGGGTTATTTTCAGTCTCTCCTGAGTGTATTTAACCTAAATAAGAAGGCAGACACGGTTTTATTTGAGTTTGGTGCAGAAATTGTTAAATACAAGCTTGGCTTCAAAACACAATTTTCTCGCAGAGAAAAGGCGATTGCGAGCATAAAAGGATTCTTGAATTACATGCATTTACTGTCTTTTAAGGAAACATCCCACAAGCTTGTTTATATGTTGTGCTGAGTGGATTTAGGCTAAATAAGAATGCAGACACAGTGTTATTTGAGTTTGGTGCAGAAATTGTTAAATACAAGCTTGGCTTCAAAACAGCATTTTCTCGCTGAGAAAAGGCGATTGCGAGCATACAGGGATGCTTGAATTACATGCATTTACTGTCTTTTAAGGAAACATCCCACAAGCTTATTTTCAGTCTCTCCTGAGTGGATTTAGGCTAAATAAGAAGGCAGACACAGTTTTATTTGAGTTTGGTGCAGAAATTGTTAAATACAAGCTTGGCTTCAAAACAGCATTTTCTCGCTGAGAAAAGGCGATTGCGAGCATAAAAGGATTCATGAATTACATGCCTTTACTGTCTTTTAAGGAAACATCCCACAAGCTTGTTTATATGTTCTGCTGAGTGGATTTAGGCTAAATAAGAATGCAGACACAGTGTTATTTGAGTTTGGTGCAGAAATTGTTAAATACAAGCGTGGATTCAAAACAGCATTTTCTCGCTGAGAAAAGGCGATTGCGAGCATAAAAGGATGCTGGAGTTACATGCATTTACTTTATTTTAAGGAAACATCCCACAAGCTTTTTTATATTTTCTGCTGAGATTATTTAACCTAAATAAGAAGGCAGACACGGTTTTATTTGAGTTTGGTGCAGAAATTGTTAAATACAAGCTTGGCTTCAAAACAGCATTTTCTCGCTGAGAAAAGGCGATTGCGAGCATAAAAGGATTCTTGAATTACATGCATTTACTGTCTTTTAAGGAAACATCCCACAAGCTTATTTTCAGTCTCTCCTGAGTGGATTTAGGCTAAATAAGAAGGCAGACACAGTTTTATTTGAGTTTGGTGCAGAAATTGTTAAATACAAGCTTGGCTTCAAAACAGCATTTTCTCGCTGAGAAAAGGCGATTGCGAGCATAAAAGGATGCATGAATTACATGCATTTACTGTATTTTAAGGAAACATCCCACAAGCTTTTTTATATTTTCTGCTGAGATTATTTAACCTAAATAAGAAGGCAGACACGGTTTTATTTGAGTTTGGTGCAGAAATTGTTAAATACAAGCTTGGCTTCAAAACAGCATTTTCTCGCTGAGAAAAGGCGATTGCGAGCATAAAAGGATGCTTGAATTACATGCATTTACTGTCTTTTAAGGAAACATCCCACAGGCTTTTTTTCAGTCTCTCCTGAGTGTATTTAGGCTAAATAAGAAGGCAGACACAGTTTTATTTGAGTTTGGTGCAGAAATTGTTAAATACAAGCTTGGATTCAAAACAGCATTTTCTCGCTGAGAAAAGGCGATTGCGAGCATAAAAGGATGCTTGAATTACATGCATTTACTGTCTTTTAAGGAAACATCCCACAAGCTTATTTTCAGTCTCTCCTGAGTGGATTTAGGCTAAATAAGAAGGCAGACACAGTTTTATTTGAGTTTGGTGCAGAAATTGTTAAATACAAGCTTGGCTTCAAAACAGCATTTTCTCGCTGAGAAAAGGCGATTGCGAGCATAAAAGGATGCTTGAATTACATGCATTTACTGTCTTTTAAGAAACATCCCACAAGCTTATTTTCAGTTTCTCCTGAGTGGATTTAGGCTAAATAAGAAGGCAGACACAGTTTTATTTGAGTTTGGTGCAGAAATTGTTAAATACAAGCTTGGCTTCAAAACAGCATTTTCTCGCTGAGAAAAGGCGATTATGAGCATAAAAGGATGCTTGAATTACATGCATTTACTGTCTTTTAAGGAAACATCCCACAAGCTTATTTTCAGTCTCTCCTGAGTGTATTTAGGCTAAATAAAAAGGCAGACACAGTTTTATTTGAGTTTGGTGCAGAAATTGTTAAATACAAGCTTGGCTTCAAAACAGCATTTTCTCGCTGAGAAAAGCGCGATTGCGAGCATAAAAGGATGCTTGAATTACATGCATTTACTGTCTTTTAAGGAAACATCCCACAAGCTTTTTATCAGTTCTGCTGAGTGGATTTAGGCTAAATAAGAAGGCAGACACAGTTTTATTTGAGTTTGGTGCAGAAATTGTTAAATACAAGCTTGGCTTCAAAACAGCATTTTCTCGCTGAGAAAAGGCGATTGAGCATAAAAGGATGCTTGAATTACATGCATTTACTGTCTTTTAAGGAAACATCCCACAGGCTTATTTTCAGTCTCTCCTGAGTGTATTTAGGCTAAATAAGAAGGCAGACACAGTTTTATTTGAGTTTGGTGCAGAAATTGTTAAATACAAGCTTGGCTTCAAAACAGCATTTTCTCGCTGAGAAAAGGCGATTATGAGCATAAAAGGATGCTGGAGTTACATGCATTTACTGTCTTTTAAGAAAACATCCCACAGGCTTATTTTCAGTCTCTCCTGAGTGTATTTAGGCTAAATAAGAAGGCAGACACAGTTTTATTTGAGTTTGGTTCAGAAATTGTTAAATACAAGCTTGGCTTCAAAACAGCATTTTCTCGCTGAGAAAAGGCGATTGAGCATAAAAGGATGCTTGAATTACATGCATTTACTGTCTTTTAAGGAAACATCCCACAAGCTTGTTTATATTTTCTGCTGAGTGGATTTAGGCTAAATAAAAGGCAGACACAGTTTTATTTGAGTTTGGTGCAGAAATTGTTAAATACAAGCTTGGATTCAAAACAGCATTTTCTCGCTGAGAAAAGGCGATTGCGAGCATAAAAGGATGCTGGAGTTACATGCATTTACTGTCTTTTAAGGAAACATCCCACAAGGCTTATTTTTATTCTCTGCTGAGTGTATTTAGGCTAAATAAGAAGGCAGACACAGTTTTATTTGAGTTTGGTGCAGAAATTGTTAAATACAAGCTTGGCTTCAAAACAGCATTTTCTCGCTGAGAAAAGGCGATTGCGAGCATAAAAGGATGCTGGAGTTACATGCATTTACTGTCTTTTAAGAAAACATCCCACAAGCTTATTTTCAGTTCTGCTGAGTTATTTAGGCTAAATAAGAAGGCAGACACAGTTTTATTTGAGTTTGGTGCAGAAATTGTTAAATACAAGCTTGGCTTCAAAACAGCATTTTCTCGCTGAGAAAAGGCGATTTGAGCATAAAAGGATGCTTGAATTACATGCATTTACTGTCTTTTAAGGAAACATCCACAAGCTTATTTTAGTGTTCTCTGAGTGGATTTAGGCTAAATAAGAAGGCAGACACAGTTTTATTTGAGTTTGGTGCAGAAATTGTTAAATACAAGCTTGGCTTCAAAACAGCATTTTTCTCGCTGAGAAAAGGCGATTGCGAGCATAAAAGGATGCTTGAATTACATGCATTTACTGTCTTTTAAGGAAACATCCCACAAGCTTGTTTATATTTTCTGCTGAGTGGATTTAGGCTAAATAAAAAGGCAGACACAGTTTTATTTGAGTTTGGTGCAGAAATTGTTAAATACAAGCTTGGATTCAAAACAGCATTTTCTCGCTGAGAAAAGGCGATTGAGCATAAAAGGATGCTGGAGTTACATGCATTTACTGTCTTTTAAGAAACATCCCACAGGCTTATTTTCAGTTTCTCCTGAGTGTATTTAGGCTAAATAAGAAGGCAGACACAGTTTTATTTGAGTTTGGTGCAGAAATTGTTAAATACAAGCTTGGCTTCAAAACAGCATTTTCTCGCTGAGAAAAGGCGATTGCGAGCATAAAAGGATGCTGGAGTTACATGCATTTACTGTCTTTTAAGAAAACATCCCACAAGGCTTATTTTCAGTCTCTCTGAGATTATTTAGGCTAAATAAGAAGGCAGACACAGTTTTATTTGAGTTTGGTTCAGAAATTGTTAAATACAAGCTTGGCTTCAAAACAGCATTTTCTCGCTGAGAAAAGGCGATTGCGAGCATAAAAGGATGCTTGAATTACATGCATTTACTGTCTATTAAGGAAACATCCCACAGGCTTATTTTGAGTCTGTTCTGAGTGGATTTAGGCTAAATAAGAAGGCAGACACAGTTTTATTTGAGTTTGGTGCAGAAATTGTTAAATACAAGCTTGGCTTCAAAACAGCATTTTCTCGCTGAGAAAAGGCGATTGCGAGCATAAAAGGATGCTTGAATTACATGCATTTACTTTATTTTAAGGAAACATCCCACAAGCTTGTTTATATGTTCTGCTGAGTGGATTTAGGCTAAATAAAAAGGCAGACACAGTTTTATTTGAGTTTGGTGCAGAAATTGTTAAATACAAGCTTGGCTTTCAAAACAGCATTTTCTCGCTGAGAAAAGGCGATTGCGAGCATAAAAGGATGCTGGAGTTACATGCATTTACTGTCTTTTAAGGAAACATCCCACAAGCTTGTTTATATTTTCTGCTGAGTGGATTTAGGCTAAATAAAAAGGCAGACACAGTTTTATTTGAGTTTGCTGCAGAAATTGTTAAATACAAGCTTGGCTTCAAAACAGCATTTTCTCGCTGAGAAAAGGCGATTTGCAGCATAAAAGGATGCTGGAGTTACATGCATTTACTGTCTTTTAAGAAAATATCCCACAGGCTTATTTTCAGTCTCTCCTGAGTGTATTTAGGCTAAATAAGAAGGCAGACACAGTTTTATTTGAGTTTGGTGCAGAAATTGTTAAATACAAGCTTGGCTTCAAAACAGCATTTTCTCGCTGAGAAAAGGCGATTGCGAGCATAAAAGGATGCTGGAGTTACATCCATTTACTGTCTTTTAAGGAAACATCCCACAAGCTTGTTTATATGTTCTGCTGAGTGGATTTAGGCTAACAAGAAGGCAGACACAGTTTTATTTGAGTTTGGTGCAGAAATTGTTAAATACAAGCTTGGCTTCAAAACAGCATTTTCTCGCTGAGAAAAGGCGATTGCGAGCATAAAAGGATGCTTGAATTACATGCATTTACTGTCTTTTAAGGAAACATCCCACAGGCTTATTTTCAGTCTCTCCTGAGTGTATTTAGGCTAAATAAGAAGGCAGACACAGTTTTATTTGAGTTTGGTTCAGAAATTGTTAAATACAAGCTTGGCTTCAAAACAGCATTTTCTCGCTGAGAAAAGGCGATTATGAGCATAAAAGGATGCTGAATTACATGCATTTACTGTCTTTTAAGAAAACATCCCACAGGCTTATTTTCAGTCTCTCCTGAGTGTATTTAGGCTAAATAAGAAGGCAGACACAGTTTTATTTGAGTTTGGTGCAGAAATTGTTAAATACAAGCTTGGCTTCAAAACAGCATTTTCTCGCTGAGAAAAGGAGATTGCGAGCATAAAAGGATGCTGGAGTTACATCCATTTACTGTCTTTTAAGGAAACATCCCACAAGCTTGTTTATATGTTCTGCTGAGTGGATTTAGGCTAAATAAAAAGGCAGACACAGTTTTATTTGAGTTTGCTGCAGAAATTGTTAAATACAAGCTTGGCTTCAAAACAGCATTTTCTCGCTGAGAAAAGGCGATTGCGAGCATAAAAGGATGCTTGAATTACATGCATTTACTGTCTTTTAAGGAAACATCCCACAGGCTTATTTTCAGTCTCTCCTGAGTGTATTTAGGCTAAATAAGAAGGCAGACACAGTTTTATTTGAGTTTGGTGCAGAAATTGTTAAATACAAGCTTGGCTTCAAAACAGCATTTTCTCGCTGAGAAAAGGCGATTGCGAGCATAAAAGGATGCTTGAATTACATGCATTTACTGTCTTTTAAGGAAACATCCCACAAGCTTATTTTCAGTCTCTCCTGAGTGGATTTAGGCTAAATAAGAAGGCAGACACAGTGTTATTTGAGTTTGGTGCAGAAATTGTTAAATACAAGCTTGGCTTCAAAACAGCATTTTCTCGCTGAGAAAAGGCGATTTGAGCATAAAAGGATGCTTGAATTACATGCATTTACTGTATTTTAAGGAAACATCCCACAAGCTTTTTATATTTTCTGCTGAGTGTATTTAGGCTAAATAAGAAGGCAGACACAGTTTTATTTGAGTTTGGTGCAGAAATTGTTAAATACAAGCTTGGATTCAAAACAGCATTTTCTCGCTGAGAAAAGGCGATTATGAGCATAAAAGGATGCTTGAATTACATGCCTTTACTGTCTTTTAAGGAAACATCCCACAAGCTTGTTTATATGTTCTGCTGAGTGGATTTAGGCTAAATAAGAATGCAGACACAGTGTTATTTGAGTTTGGTGCAGAAATTGTTAAATACAAGCTTGGCTTCAAAACAGCATTTTCTCGCTGAGAAAAGGCGATTGCGAGCATAAAAGGATGCTGGAGTTACATGCATGTACTGTAGTTTAAGAAAACATCCCACAGGCTTATTTTCAGTCTCTCCTGAGTGTATTTAGGCTAAATAAGAAGGCAGACACGGTTTTATTTGAGTTTGGTTCAGAAATTGTTAAATACAAGCTTGGATTCAAAACAGCATTTTTTCGCTGAGAAAAGGCGATTGCGAGCATAAAAGGATGCTTGAATTACATGCATTTACTTTATTTTAAGGAAACATCCCACAAGCTTGTTTATATTTTCTGCTGAGTGTATTTAGGCTAAATAAGAAGGCAGACACAGTTTTATTTGAGTTTGGTGCAGAAATTGTTAAATACAAGCTTGGCTTCAAAACAGCATTTTCTCGCTGAGAAAAGGCGATTGCTGAGCATAAAAGGATGCTGGAGTTACATGCATGTACTGTAGTTTAAGAAAACATCCCACAGGGTTATTTTCAGTCTCTCCTGAGTGTATTTAACCTAAATAACAGAAATTGTTAAAGCTTGGCTTCAAAACACAATTTTTCTCGCAGAGAAAAGGCGATTAAAATGAGCATAACCCTCGTGCTACCCTGTTCTCACACGGGAATGCTGGGAGAAAGAGAAAGAGTGGGAGGGGGTGTTTTAAATCGCTACCCCTTTAGCTCTAGGCCCAGAGAGCTAGAGGGGGAAGGGGCCGTATTCGACACGGGGAGTTGGCCCAAAAGTCGTTTTTGGGGCTGTTCGCCACCCTCTACCTCGCGCGTCCACCGGGGGCTGTTTCCCCGCGCATGCGCGTCCTCTCTCTCTCTTTCTTTCATCTCTTTCTTTCATCTCTCCTCCCCCATATCACCCCATCTGTCCTCCCCCATCTTTCCTCCTCCCCATCTCTTCTCACCCCCTCGACCCCCACGGCCCGGCGCCACTGAGACTCTCATCTCTCATCTCTCTCTCTCTCTCTCTCTCTCTCTCTCTCTCTCTTCCTCTCTCTCTCTCTTTCTCTCTCCCCCTCCCTCCCTACTCTCAATCCCTCCCCGGGTCCCTCCGACCCGAGGCCACGGGCCTCGCGTAGGAACAGGGCGCCCCGGACTCTCTGAGACAGGGCCCGGAGGTTTACGATCCCGGGTCCGCGAGGCCCGAGGAGACGGGACGTCGGGGACCGCGGGAGTCCGAGCCCTGGAAGGTTTACGAGCCGGGGTCCGCGAGGCCCGAGGAGACGGGACGTCGGGGCCAGCGGAGTCAGGCCCGAGAAGGTCCTCCATCCCGATGTCCCGGGTCCGCCAGGCCCCTAGGAGACGGCGCGCCCGGCCGCGAGGAGTCAGGGTCCGAGAATGTCCTCTATCCTGGGGTCCCGAGGCCCCACAGCAGACCTGCAGAGTCTGAGCCCAGGTCAGGGTCCCTCAGACCCCGCAGCGGAGGGGCGTCGGGAAGGTCCCTCAGACCCCCCAGCGGAGGGGCGTCGGTAAGGTCCGCTAGAGCCGGCCGGGTCCCTCTGACCCCAGCGCAGGGGCGTCGGGAAGGTCCGCTGCAGCGGTCGGGTCCCTCGGACCCCAGCGGAGGGGACGTCGGGGGTCCCTCAGACCCGCAGCGGAGGGGCGTCGGTAAAGGTCCGCTAGAGCCGGCGGGGTCCCTCTGACCCCGCAGCGGAGGGGCGTCGGGGAAGGTCCGCTGCAGCGGTCGGGTCCCTCGGACCCCCAGAGGAGGGGGGACGTCGGGGTCCCTCGGACCCGCAGCGGAGTTGGCGGACGGGGGTCCCTCTGACCCCGCAGCGCAGGGGGCGTCAGGAAGGTCCGCTGGAGCTGGCGGGGTCCCTCGGACCCCCAGCGGAGGGGACGTCGGGGTCCCCTCGGACCCCCGCAGCGGAGGGCCGACGGGGGTCCCTCGGACCCCACAGGGCAGGGGCGTGGGTAAGGTCCGCTGGAGCGGTCGGGTCCCCCCCGGACCCCCCAGCGGAGGGGGCGTCGGGGTCCCTCAGACCCCGCTGGGGGAGCGGAGGGGCGACGGGGTCCTCGGACCCCGCAGCGGAGGGGCGTCGGGGGTCCCTCAGACCCCCCAGCGGAGTTAAAACAAGCGGGGGTCCCTCGGACCCCGCAGGGCAGGGGCGTCGGGAAGGTCGCTGCAGCGGTCGGGTCCCTCGGACCCCAGCGGAGGACGTCGGCGGGGTCCCTCAGACCCCGCAGCGGAGGGGCCGACCGGGGTCCTCGGACCCCAGCGGAGAGGGGCGTCGGGGTCCCTCAGACCCCCGCAGCGGAGTTGACGGCGGGGTCCCCTCGGACCCGCAGGGCAGGGGCGTGGGTAAGGTCCGCTGGAGCGGTCGGGTCCCTCGGACCCCCAGCGGAGCGGACGTCGGGGAAAGTCCCTCGGACCCCCAGCGGAGGACTTGGGTAAGCTCCGCTGGAGCGGGCGGGGTCCCCTCTGACCCCGCAGCGCGGGGGCGTGGGAAGGTCCGCTGCAGCGGCGGGGTCCTCGGACCCCGAGTCAACACCGAAGAGTGTGCAGTGCAAGGGTTAAAAGACAGTAAATGGATGTAACTCCAGC
>JAUPFM010000162.1:0-62500 GCA_033026295.1 Channa striata
CCCCTAACCCTAACCCTTGTGTGAGCTGCCGGTCCCCCACCCCGGGTTAGGGTTAGGGTTAGGATAAAAGTTAGGGTTAGGGGAGAGTAAATTTTTTTCCTAAACTGTTAGCAGAGGATGGTTTCGATCCATCGACCTCTGGGTTATGGGCCCAGCACGCTTCCGCTGCGCCACTCTGCTGTGAGCCACCCCAGATGGGACTCGAACCCAAAATCCCTGGCTTAGGAGGCCAGTGCCTTATCCATCCAGGAGAGAGTAAATATCCCTAGACTCAAAGAGTCCAGGTAAGTGCACGGGCACGTTACACTGTCCCAACTCCCCAAAGCACACTCCCCCCCCAGCCATTCCAGCCCCAAAGGAATAAAATAAAACAAAAATTCACACACCCCAGCCAAAATAAAACTCCAGGTAAGTATCCAACTAAAATTCCAGGTAAGTATGACGTGTCTTATGCTCTGTTAGGGTTAGGGGTTAGGGTTAGGAGAGAGGTAAGTATCCCTAGACTCTAAGAGCCCAGGTAAATGCACGGGCACGTTACACCATCCCAGTTCCCCAAAGCACATTCTTCCCCCCAGTCACTCCAGCTCCCAATTTTGGGCTAAAAGTAACACTGAACTCATGGTAGGTATCTTGCGTGTAGGTGGGTCCCTCTGACGACAGCCGGTGCTCTCCTTAGCACGTGTGCATGTGTCACCCTTTCATTTTGTGCTTTGCTCAGCTTCTTTCTTTGTGTTTATCCCCAGCGTGTGTCTGCTTCGTCTTGTGCTGTGACGGTAAGTATTCTCTTCCACTTGTGCTCTATGTGGCTCATTATCCTGTGGTTCCTATGCTCATGCCTCTGTAGCTACGTTTCGGGAACTTTTACCCTTCTTCAGGCTTGTGGCTGAGCTGCAAAAATCTCTGGGCTTTTATACATGTCCAGACACGTTACTCTGTGAGCTTGTGGGCGGCACCCCTTCACAAATACTCACCCCCTCCCCCCTCCATGCACTTCTCACTGTATGTGACCATGCAACACACCATACATTCGATCAAGTGGCAGAGGTCGGCTTTGTTATATAATTAATAAATCCTACCAGAATTTAGGGTTAGGAATTATACCTCCCACAAATGGTTAGGGTTAGGGTTAAGAGGTCAGGGAAAGGGACTATTTCGCCATGGGAATGACCGGAGATCCGAACGCACCTCAGAGGGTTAGGGTTAGGGTTAGGAGAGGGTAAATATCCCTAGACTCAAAGAGTCCAGGTAAGTGCACGGGCACGTTACACTGTCCCAACTCCCCAAAGCACACTCCCCCCACAGTCATTCCAGCCCCAAAGGAATAAAATAAAATCAAAATCACACACTCTTCAGCCAAATAAAATTCCAGGTAAGTATCCAGGTAAGTATGACGTGTCTCATGCTCTATTCGGCTTAATTCTCTGCATCTCTGTGCGTAGTATTTCCCCTGCGTGTGCTGCATTATTTCCCCAGCTGGTATGTGCTTCAGCTTGTGCTCTATTTGGCATATCTATTTCCCCAGCTGGTATGTGCTTCAGCTTGTGCTCTGTTTGGCATATCTATTTCCCCAGCTGGTATGTGCTTCAGCTTGTGCTCTCTTTGGCGTATCCCTCTGCAGCTTGTGCCTATTTCTGTGCTCTGTTTGGCTTATTAATCTGTGGTTCTGTGCTCATGCCTCTGTAGCTACGTTTCGGGATTTCTGTCCCTTCTTCAGGCTGTGGCTGAGCTGCAATGCTGTGCTTTTATACATGTCCAGACACGTCTCTCAGTGTGCTCGTGGGCGGAGCCATACCCCAGCTACACTCTCTGTTAGTCTCCCCATGTGGCTGTAAGAATTCCCCCAAAAAATAAAATGTGTGTGTTATCCAGTCGCCTTTGTTATATCAAGTATTAATGGTAATTCCTCCTCAAATTAGGGTTAGGAATTACACCTCCCACGGACGGTTAGGGTTAGGGTTAAGGAGTCAGGGAAAGGGCATAGAATCAAACGACTGGGCGGTTTGTGGAGGAGCCAAAGGCAAGGCACGGGCCAACGCTTGTCACTCAAATTCCCAGGCACTGTGCGTCTCCCCAGTCCTGTGTGCATTGTCTAATTCTCAAATGTTTAGGACAAACGATAGTCATCCTGAGAGAGCTATGTGTTGTTAGGCTAGGCGATGTTAAACGACAGCCCCCAGGAGACCCTGAGACAGCTGCATTGTTGAAGCTAAGCGACAGCCCCAGGAGACCCTGAGACAGCTGTGTTATTGAATTTAGACTAAGCTAAGCAGCAGCCCCAGGAGACCCTGAGACAGCTGCATTTTTGAAGCTAAACGACAGCCCCCAGGAGACCCTGAGACAGCTGTGTTATTTAAGCTAGGTTATGCTAGGTTCAGGCTAAGCGAAAGTCCCTAGGAGATCCTGAGCTAGCTGTGTTATTGGAGGGTTAGGGTTAGGAAAGGACAATGGCTAAGGTTAGCGTTAAGCGAGAGACATTGGTGTTGCACTTTAAGCAGTAGTTTCAGAGCATCTTTAAGGTTAGGCATTGGTTTGGATTGGTTAGGGTTAGGAAAAGAGAAGGGCTAACGTTAGCATTGAGCGAGAGACATTGATGTTTTGAATTAAGCCCTGGCGTCAGAGTCTTTAGGATTAGGCATTAGTTTCGACTGGTTAGGTTAGGTAGGGTTAGGGTTAGGGTTAGGGAATTAGTTTCTTGATGACTCTCCCGCTTCATCAATCGACTGGGCGGTTTGGTGTGGAGAGCCAAAGGCAAGGCACGGGCCAACGCTTGTTACTCAAATTCCCAGGCACTGTGCGTCTCCCCAGTCCTGTGTGCGTTGTCTGATTCTCCAATGTTTAGGACAAACGATAGTCACCCTGAGAGAGCTATGTTGTTAGGCTAGGCGATGTTACACGGCAGCCCCAGGAGACCCTGAGACAGCTGCGTTAGTGAGCCAGGTTATGTCAAGTTTAGGTTGCGACAGCCCCAGGAGACCCTGAGACAGCTGTGTTATTAGGCTCTGCGATGTTAAGCGATGGTCCCCAGAGACAGCTGTTTGTGAACCAAGTGGTTTGGATTAGGCAATAAGGTTCGCTGGTTAGGGTTAGCAAAGGACAATGGCTAAGGTTAGCGTTAAGCGGCGACATTGGTGTTGCACTTTAAGCAGTGGTTTCAGAGCATTTTTAAGGTTAGGCATTGGTTTGATTGGTTAGGGTTAGGAAAGGAGACGGGCTATCGTTAGCAGGGTTAGGGTTAGGGTTAGGGTTAGGGTTAGGGTTAGGTTAGGTTAGGATAAAGTTAGAAACCGGCACCACAGACTGTGGCACCGGAGGTGCACAGGCCATTCCCGGGCTCCTGCCCACCGTCGATCCCCAAACCACACCTGATCAGCAGCTGCATGGGGCGCCGTCTCCGCCGGGCCATAGCGGACCTCCGTCCACTGTGGCTGAGCTCCGTAGCTCATACCGTCAAGAGGTAAGTATAAAGGTAAGTAAAAATCCGTGAAACTGTGATTAAATGTCCAAAAAAATGTGTTTTATTATCAAAACAACAAGAACAAAGAATCAGTCGGTTTCAATAGAAAACAAAAATGACAACTCGTGAAAAAAGAAAAACCACCGAATTTCCAACTATAAAACAAATAAACATAAACCACTCCGAAAACAAAAAGTCTCACACAGAGAGTCTTTGTGCCCATAAATCGCGACGTTTCAACCGCAAGGGTCTTCTTCAGGCGAGGCACCGTGTTAAAGTCACTGAAAAGCGTGCGGCCGCATGTGTCTCTCTCTCAGCCGGAGCAGAACTGAGCAGCTCGTCGGACTACCGCAACAATGACGCCATCGCGGTGTCACGCGATACATGTCCGCCACTTCTCGTGTTCCGTCCTTAGTAGTCCGGCGTATTTGCGGACATTGCACATTAATTATAACAGAAATGAAATTTATCTGTCTTCCTTCAAGCAAGGCAACTACGAGAACAAATGCACAGTATCTTAAATAAATAAATAAATAAATAAATAAAGTATGTATTCAATAATTCACCAACCCATCACCACTTATCCACTTTAAACTTAAAAGTGTTTGAACATATTTGTCCTCCACAGACACAGCAGCAATCCAATGCAGCAGCAGAGTGATGTGAGGACCTGTCCAGGAATACATCAACATAACCACACACGATCCTACACTGGAACAGTACTCCGTCCTATAAACAACGTGAACATCATAATCCAACAGGTTTGGTTCTTCATTGCCAGCTGTGTGAAATAAAAAATCAATAAGAAATAATAATTAATAAATAAAGAATAATAATAGTAGTAACCATAAAGTTACAATTGTTTCTCATGTGAGTTTTTCTTCCACAAAATAACCAAGCCCACCCAAAATTAAGGTAAGTACCAGTTTGTGGTTAGGGTTAGGGTTAGGCAGTGTATGGGGAAGTGGTTAGGGTTAGATTAGGGTTAGGTTAGGGTTAGGCTAGGTTAGGTTAGGCAAAAGAAATAATAATAATAAGAAAAATAAAAAATAAAAAAATAAAAATAATAAAAAAATAATAAAAAATAATAATAAAAAATTAATAATAATAAAAAAGAAAAAATAAAAAATCACCGGGATAGGAATATGAATGTATAGAGTATGTGTGTATTTTAACTCCAGTAACCGTACCATAACCGTGTCATTATTCAGACTCAACCCTCCCATATCAGATTAAAATTGTTTGCCAATCAAAAGTATCTAGTGTCTAATATTCAAGCCAATTGGTTCTAACGTTTGTAGTTTGTGAATCCACCGTCTTTCATGACTCTGTCTTTGTTTGTCAGTCCAACATGAGTAGCTCTGTAGACCTGCCACTCTCAATGCTTGTATCCCATGTACAATAAAATGATCTACTAAAGGACTATTTGCCTCCCTCTTGTGGTTAATATTAAATCTGTGTTGCCACATCCTCATTCTAATTGTGTTTTTGGTTTCCCCAATATATTGTTTCCCACATTTAATACAGAAAATAATGTACACACAATTCGAGTTTGTGGCGTAAACTGTTGATCTATCCTATAAATTGTGTTGCTTAATCTATTTTTTACATATTTCAGAGGAGAAAATGAATCTAATTTGTGTCCCAAATTAGGCCGATGTATCGGTTCCAATCTTGCCCTAACCAGATAATCCCTTAAATTCTTATTTTTGTGTATGCAGAGATGACTTCACAGTTTGCCAAAATTCCCTTTTTCCCAATGAAGGTTTCATAATTAAGTTTTAGTTTCCTGTTCAGGATTTTACTCATAGATGAGTACTTGTAATTAAAGGAATAATGTTTTGTTAGTCCTCATTTTTTCATCTTTAAATTTAGTCAGACAGCGTCTCAAAAATGACCTCGAATACCCTCTTTTCTCAAAGCTCCAAATAAGAGTCTAACCGCTTCCCAAAAACTAGTGGTTTGTGTGCAAATTCTATGGAATCGCAGCAGCTGAGACTTGATCAATCCTCTAAACGTGTGTTGAGGATGAAAGCTGCTTCGAAATAATAAGGCATGGGTGTCTGTGTCTTTGAAGAAAACCTTCACATCCAACTTACCACTACCCGCAAATGAGGGGCCTTTATAAACTGTGGTATCCAGAAAATCAATGGATTGGTAGTCTATTGTGTGTTTTAACGTGATAGATGGATCATGACTGTTTAAGCCTAACATAAAATCTTCAAACTCCCCCTCAGAATGACACCAGACACCCCAGATATCATCTAAATATCTGAAATAATGCAACGGTCTTTTAGAACATTTACTCAAAACTTCCTCCTCCCAATTTGCCATAAAAATGTTGGCATATGCGGGCAAAACGTTTCCCATTGCGGTCCCTTTAATTTGCAAATAAAACTTGCCATCAAACACAAAATCATTTCTGGTGAGATTAATCTCAAGCAATTGTAATAGCTCCTCATCCGGTCTGTGGGGTCCGGATGCTTGTCAAACACTTTTTTACTGACGCTAATCCCGTCCTTATATCTATATTAGTGTATAAACTGTCCACATCTAAACTAAAGAAAAATGAGTTTTTGGGAATTTTTAAACTTTTAACAATATCAATGAAATGATACGTGTCCTTGACATAGGAAGGGTGAAGAATGGATAACGGAAAAAGAAAATAATCAATATACTCAGCCGTCTGATAGGTTTCAGATCCACAGTCGGACACAATCGGCCTCCCCGGGCGGTATCAAGTGTGGCACAGTCCATTTTGCAGGGTCCTTGTGTATTTTTGGCAAAATGTAAAACCTCCGCTCCCTAGGATCTCTATCTCCCCTTAGATATTCCTTTGTTTCCCAGTAATAAAATGTTTGTTCTTTAGTGTATCTAGGATGGAATGTACTACAGGAATAGTTTGTACATAAATCGGCGCTGACAACGGCTTGTAGTAAGTCTTGTCACTTAATTGGCGCTGGACCTCAAATACATATTGATCCCTTCCCATAATGACCACCGCACTCCCTTTGTCAGCGGTTTTATAACAATATGTTTATTATTGGTTAATTCCCTTAGTGCTACCACTTCTTCCCCTGTTAAATTTGGCTTTTCTCTACAAAATTTAAATACCTTTCTAAAATCTTCCCGATCCCTACTCACCAGTTTTTTATGTCATTAGGCAATTTGTCATCTGGTGGTGTCCATACAGACTTAGGCATAAATGGTGTCAGTGTAGTGTCTACCTCATCATCGTCCCTGTTAAAATATACAGCCAATTTGATTCTCCTATGATAATTCTGTATGTCTAAATGTAAATTGTTCTTTTGATCCTTGCCAAGGTTCACCGTAGGAATGAAGGTCAAACCTCTGTTCAGGAGATCCAGCTGTGCCTGGGTGGGATGAAAATTCTGTGACAAGTTAATAACATTCTTAGAGGACCGAGAGTGAAAACCTTCCGCCCCTCCCCTAAGAGGCTTACGGGCATTGCAGTTTAAAAACGAAACCCAATGGTTAAACATAGCCTGCGCTGTTTCAGTTGTCCAATGGACGTGATCCGCTTCGCGTGTGGAACTCGCCGGCACTGAGGGCTCAATGAATGGCATGTTGCGGGCGATATGCGCATTCAGCTGTTGCAGAGTATCCTGTTCCTCCAGCGGCAGGGATGGTGAGTAGTTCACCAAAGGGATCCACAGTTGCGCATACGGGAAGGATTTCTTCGCTGCCCTAAGTGCAGTCTGCAGTTGTTTAACTGCCGTCTCTTTTGCCTTTTTTGTGCACGGCTGTTAAGACCAAAGGCTAAAACCACCTTTTCCACAGTCACATGACTCGTCATTTTTGTAATTATGGCTTCAGCATGTCTGAAGTTGGCCCCGGATAACTGTCTATTTGCAGGTCTGCAATAGAGTGTTGGGAAGACGTGCTATATTGGAATCCCCCATGATGAGCCATTTCTTCCTCACAGTGAGAGTCCACTCTACCAATTTCCTGTCAGAGTTCATATGTCTAAATGGCCTGTAAGTCATGGGTCGTGGAGTAGACGTGCTATCACCCAGAGGATCCAGGGAGAATGAACCCTGCAGGTCCTCCAACAGTTCAGCCGAAAGCCATCCCTCACCCCTTTGTCCCTGGGTTGCATGTATTAAAGCTGCATGAACCTGCACTTCAGGAACCAGTGTCGGGTCTGGTCTAAATCCAATAACTCTTCCCCCTCCAACAGGTGAGTCTCCTTACTTCCCCAGGGTAACGTGCAGCACACTCACCCTCCTGCAGATGTGGCACACGCAGGCGTCCCTGTGTCCTCCGCATCTTGGGAGAACCATAAGCTGGAGGGTGGGAATCCTCATCCTCTTTAACAATCTCCCCCCAGCCGCCCGGACTCAGTGGCGTTGATCAGTCATCGTGGCAACAGAACACATGACTGGAACAGGTGGGGTCCACCAGTCGAGTCCGATAATCCCCGCTTTCAGAAGGAGCAGGCTGCACGTCCGCCAACGGTTGTTGTGTCGTTACAGGTGCCGCAGACTTTGCCCTCTGCTTCCGTGGCGTAGGAGCCCCTCCTGCATCGTGGAAGATCCATGCTCCGAGGAAAGTTCCACAATTTCCTCCAGGAATTGTGCCTGGGACTCAGGAAGAACCGCTCCACGGTTCACCGCCTGCCGTGCTTCACGCACTCCGCTGCTCATCTTGTAAACCGTTATCACCCCCATCAACCCCTCCCACACCTGTTTCTAACCTAGACAACACCAAAGCCTCCGCGTGGTCCAGGACGCCCCTGCGTTACTCGAGTGAGGTTACGCCTAGCCCACCTTGTGGCCACCTCAAAAGCGTGTCTCCAATCAGGGGCCAAACACTCAGGTAAGTCAGCCAATAAAGTGTCTAACCCAGCTTTGTAATGGTCCTGCAGAATTATTAATGTGTTATAACCCCAGTTTTTGCATTGCCAACTATCATATCGACCGTATTCATAGTAGGAACAGCTGGCTTAATAACAGAGGCCAAAACATCCACCATTCGGGCAATCATCCGTGGACCCGGTGATCTGGCTTAGGGCTCACATTCTGCAGGTGGTGCACCATTTTAATAATCTTATACAGGAGACGCACCTGGGCAGCAAACTGCGGATCTGTAGGTTGGGTCTGCCGGCTTTTGGCCGCCGAGGAATCCTGTCGACGTGGATCATTGCCCCTGCTGCAAAGTGCCATAGTAACGGTTCCGAGTGCGCCGGGAATCAGGCTGGCGGACCACTGCCGATACGATCTCGCGGCGGGCTCCCGAGCCCTGTCGCGTCCTGAGGAACGAGCTGGTGCCAGAAATCCCCAGGAGGCACAGGCCGGTTAGGATAAAAGTTAGAAACCGGCACCACAGACTGTGGCACCGGAGGTGCACAGGCCATTCCTCGGCTCCTGCCCACCGTCGATCCCCAAACCACACCTGATCAGCAGCTGCATGGGGACGCCGTCTCCGTCGGCCATAGCGGACCTCCGTCCACTGTGGCTGAGCTCCGTAGCTCATACCGTCAAGAGGTAAGTATAAAGGTAAGTAAAAATCCGTGAAACTGTGATTAAATGTCCAAAAAAATGTGTTTTATTATCAAAACAACAAGAACAAAGAATCAGTCGGTTTCAATAGAAAACAAAATGACAACTCGTGAAAAAAAGAAAAACCACCGAATTTCCAACTATAAAACAAATAAACATAAACCACTCCGAAAACAAAAAAAGTCTCACACAGAGAGAGTCTTTGTGCCCATAAATCGCGACGTTTCAACCGCAAGGGTCTTCTTCAGGCGAGGGCACCGTGTTAAAGTCACTGAAAAGCGTGCGCGCATGTGTCTCTCTCTCAGCCGGAGCAGAACTGAGCAGCTCCGTTGGACTACCGCAACAATGACGCTCATCGCCGGTGTCACCGCGATACATGTCCGGCCACTTTCGTGTTCCGTCCTTAGTAGTCCGGCGATTTGCGGACATTGCACATTAATTATAACAGAAATGAAATTTATCTGTCTTCCTTCAAGCAAGGCAACTACCGAGAACAAATGCACAGTATCTTAAATAAATAAATAAATAAATAAATAAATAAAGTATGTATTCAATAATCCACCAACCCATCACCACTTATCCACTTTAAACTTAAAAGTGTTTGAACATATTTGTCCTCCACAGACACAGCAGCAATCCAATGCAGCAGCAGAGTGATGTGAGGACCTGTCCAGGAATACATCAACATAACCACACACGATCCTACACTGGAACAGTACTCCGTCCTATAAACAACGTGAACATCATAATCCAACAGGTTTGGTTCTTCATTGCCAGCTGTGTGAAATAAAAAAAAATCAATAAGAAATAATAATTAATAAATAAAGAATAATAATAGTAGTAACCATAAAGTTACAATTGTTTCTCATGTGAGTTTTTCTTCCACAAAATAACCAAGCCCACCCAAAATTAAGGTAAGTACCAGTTTGTGGTTAGGGTTAGGGTTAGGCAGTGTATGGGGAAGTGGTTAGGTTAGGGTTAGGGTTAGGGTTAGGTTAGGGGGTTAGGTTAGGTTAGGTTAGGGGTTAGGGTTAGGTTAGGGTTAGGGTTAGGGTTGGGGTTAGGGTTAGGGTTAGGTTTAGGTTAGGTTAGGGGTTAGGGGTTAGGTTAGGAGAGAGTAGATATGGGTTAGGGTTAGGGTTAGGGTTAGGGTTAGGGTTAGGGGTTAGGGGTTAGGGTTAGGGTTAGGGTTAGGGTTAGGGAGGGGAGGTAAGTATCCCTAGACTCAAAGAGTCCAGGTAAAATGCACTGGCACGTTACACCATCCCAGTTCCCCAAAGCACATTCTTCCCCCAGTCATTCCAGCTCCCAATTTTGGGCTAAAAGTAACCCTAAACTCCTGGTAAGTATCTTGCGTGTAGGTGGGTCCCTCTGACGGCAGCCGGTGCTCTCCTTAGCACGTGTGCATGTGTCACTCCTTCATTTTGTGTTTGTTGCTTGGCCTCTTTCTGTGTGTGTATCATTTCCCCAGCGTGTGTCTGCATGTTTGTCTTCGTCTTGTGCTGTGACGGTAAGTATTCTCTGTGGTTCTTTGTGGCTTCTCTGTGGTTCCTATGCTCATGCCTCTGTAGCTACGTTTCGGGTTGGCTTACCCTTCTTCAGGCTTTAGGCTGAGCTGACATGTCCAGACACGTTAATATGTGAGCTTGTGGGCGGCACCCTTCACAACTGCTCACCCCCTCTATGCACTTCGTTCTCTATGTGACAATGCAACACACCATATATTCTGATCAACTGGCAGAGGTCAGCTTTGTTATATAATTAATAAATCCTACCAGAATTTAGGGTTAGGAATTATACCTCCCACAGACGGTTAGGGTTAGGATTAAGGAGTCAGGAAAGGGACTATCTCGCCATGGGAATGACCGAGATCCGAACGCACCTCAGAGAAGGGACGGTGCAGGCACTGGCGGGTTAGAGAGAGAGGTAAGTATCCCTAGACTCAAAGAGTCCAGGTAAAATGCACTGGCACGTTACACCATCCCAGTTCCCCAAAGCACATTCTTCCCCAGTCATTCCAGCTCCCAATTTTGGGCTAAAAGTAACCCTAAACTCCTGGTAAGTATCTTTGCGTGTAGGTGGGTCCTCTGACGGCAGCCGGTGCTCTCCTTAGCACGTGTGCATGTGTCACTCCTTCATTTTGTGTTTGTTGCTTGGCCTCTTTCTGTGTGTGTATCATTTCCCAGCGTGTGTCTGCATGTTTGTCTTCGTCTTGTGCTGTGACGGTAAGTATTCTCTGTGGTTCTTTGTGGCTTCTCTGTGGTTCCTATGCTCATGCCTCTGTAGCTACGTTTCGGGTTGGCTTACCCTTCTTCAGGCTTTAGGCTGAGCTGACATGTCCAGACACGTTAATATGTGAGCTTGTGGGCTGCACCCCTTCACAACTGCTCACCCCCCTCTATGCACTTCGTTCTCTATGTGACAATGCAACACACCATATATTCGATCAACTGGCAGAGGTCAGCTTTGTTATATAATTAATAAATCCTACCAGAATTTAGGGTTAGGAATTATACCTCCACAGACGGTTAGGGTTAGGATTAAGGAGTCAGGGAAAGGGACTATCTCGCCATGGGAATGACCGAGATCCGAACGCACCTCAGAGAAGGGACGGTGCAGGCACTGGCGGGTTAGGAGAGAGGTGGTATCCCTAGACTCAAAGAGTCCAGGTAAAATGCACTGGCACGTTACACCATCCCAGTTCCCCAAAGCACATTCTTCCCCAGTCATTCCAGCTCCCAATTTTGGGCTAAAAGTAACCCTAAACTCCTGGTAAGTATCTTGCGTGTAGGTGGGTCCTCTGACGGCAGCCGGTGCTCTCCTTAGCACGTGTGCATGTGTCACTCCTTCATTTTGTGTTTGTTGCTTGGCCTCTTTCTGTGTGTGTATCATTTCCCCAGCGTGTGTCTGCATGTTTGTCTTCGTCTTGTGCTGTGACGGTAAGTATTCTCTGTGGTTCTTTGTGGCTTCTCTGTGGTTCCTATGCTCATGCCTCTGTAGCTACGTTTCGGGTTGGCTTACCCTTCTTCAGGCTTTAGGCTGAGCTGACATGTCCAGACACGTTAATATGTGAGCTTGTGGGCGGCACCCTTCACAACTGCTCACCCCCCTCTATGCACTTCGTTCTCTATGTGACAATGCAACACACCATATATTCGATCAACTGGCAGAGGTCAGCTTTGTTATATAATTAATAAATCCTACCAGAATTTAGGGTTAGGAATTATACTCCCACAGACGGTTAGGGTTAGGATTAAGGAGTCAGGGAAAGGGACTATCTCGCCATGGGAATGACCGAGATCCGAACGCACCTCAGAGAAGGGACGGTGCAGGCACTGGCGGGTTAGGAGAGAGGTAAGTATCCCTAGACTCAAAGAGTCCAGGTAAAATGCACTGGCACGTTACACCATCCCAGTTCCCCAAAGCACATTCTTCCCTCCAGTCATTCCAGCTCCCAATTTTGGGCTAAAAGTAACCCTAAACTCCTGGTAAGTATCTTGCGTGTAGGTGGGTCCTCTGACGGCAGCCGGTGCTCTCCTTAGCACGTGTGCATGTGTCACTCCTTCATTTTGTGTTTGTTGCTTGGCCTCTTTCTGTGTGTGTATCATTTCCCCAGCGTGTGTCTGCATGTTTGTCTTCGTCTTGTGCTGTGACGGTAAGTATTCTCTGTGGTTCTTTGTGGCTTCTCTGTGGTTCCTATGCTCATGCCTCTGTAGCTACGTTTCGGGTTGGCTTACCCTTCTTCAGGCTTTAGGCTGAGCTGACATGTCCAGACACGTTAATATGTGAGCTTGTGGGCGGCACCCCTTCACAACTGCTCACCCCCTCTATGCACTTCGTTCTCTATGTGACAATGCAACACACCATATATTCGATCAACTGGCAGAGGTCAGCTTTGTTATATAATTAATAAATCCTACCAGAATTTAGGGTTAGGAATTATACCTCCCACAGACGGTTAGGGTTAGGATTAAGGAGTCAGGAAAGGGACTATCTCGCCATGGGAATGACCGAGATCCGAACGCACCTCAGAGAAGGGACGGTGCAGGCACTGGCGGGTTAGGAGAGAGGTAAGTATCCCTAGACTCAAAGAGTCCAGGTAAAATGCACTGGCACGTTACACCATCCCAGTTCCCCAAAGCACATTCTTCCCCAGTCATTCCAGCTCCCAATTTTGGGCTAAAAGTAACCCTAAACTCCTGGTAAGTATCTTGCGTGTAGGTGGGTCCTCTGACGGCAGCCGGTGCTCTCCTTAGCACGTGTGCATGTGTCACTCCTTCATTTTGTGTTTGTTGCTTGGCCTCTTTCTGTGTGTGTATCATTTCCCCAGCGTGTGTCTGCATGTTTGTCTTCGTCTTGTGCTGTGACGGTAAGTATTCTCTGTGGTTCTTTGTGGCTTCTCTGTGGTTCCTATGCTCATGCCTCTGTAGCTACGTTTCGGGTTGGCTTACCCTTCTTCAGGCTTTAGGCTGAGCTGACATGTCCAGACACGTTAATATGTGAGCTTGTGGGCGGCACCCCTTCACAACTGCTCACCCCTCTATGCACTTCGTTCTCTATGTGACAATGCAACACACCATATATTCGATCAACTGGCAGAGGTCAGCTTTGTTATATAATTAATAAATCCTACCAGAATTTAGGGTTAGGAATTATACCTCCCACAGACGGTTAGGGTTAGGATTAAGGAGTCAGGGAAAGGGACTATCTCGCCATGGGAATGACCGGAGATCCGAACGCACCTCAGAGAAGGGACGGTGCAGGCACTGGCGGGTTAGGAGAGAGGTGGTATCCCTAGACTCAAAGAGTCCAGGTAAAATGCACTGGCACGTTACACCATCCCAGTTCCCCAAAGCACATTCTTCCCCCAGTCATTCCAGCTCCCAATTTTGGGCTAAAAGTAACCCTAAACTCCTGGTAAGTATCTTGCGTGTAGGTGGGTCCTCTGACGGCAGCCGGTGCTCTCCTTAGCACGTGTGCATGTGTCACTCCTTCATTTTGTGTTTGTTGCTTGGCCTCTTTCTGTGTGTGTATCATTTCCCCAGCGTGTGTCTGCATGTTTGTCTTCGTCTTGTGCTGTGACGGTAAGTATTCTCTGTGGTTCTTTGTGGCTTCTCTGTGGTTCCTATGCTCATGCCTCTGTAGCTACGTTTGGGTTGGCTTACCCTTCTTCAGGCTTTAGGCTGAGCTGACATGTCCAGACACGTTAATATGTGAGCTTGTGGGCGGCACCCTTCACAACTGCTCACCCCCCCCTCTATGCACTTTGTTCTCTATGTGACAATGCAACACACCATATATTCGATCAACTGGCAGAGGTCAGCTTTGTTATATAATTAATAAATCCTACCAGAATTTAGGGTTAGGAATTATACCTCCCACAGACGGTTAGGGTTAGGATTAAGGAGTCAGGGAAAGGGACTATCTCGCCATGGGAATGACCGGAGATCCGAACGCACCTCAGAGAAGGGACGGTGCAGGCACTGGCGGGTTAGGAGAGAGGTGGTATCCCTAGACTCAAAGAGTCCAGGTAAAATGCACTGGCACGTTACACCATCCCAGTTCCCCAAAGCACATTCTTCCCCCAGTCATTCCAGCTCCCAATTTTGGGCTAAAAGTAACCCTAAACTCCTGGTAAGTATCTTGCGTGTAGGTGGGTCCTCTGACGGCAGCCGGTGCTCTCCTTAGCACGTGTGCATGTGTCACTCCTTCATTTTGTGTTTGTTGCTTGGCCTCTTTCTGTGTGTGTATCATTTCCCCAGCGTGTGTCTGCATGTTTGTCTTCGTCTTGTGCTGTGACGGTAAGTATTCTCTGTGGTTCTTTGTGGCTTCTCTGTGGTTCCTATGCTCATGCCTCTGTAGCTACGTTTCGGGTTGGCTTACCCTTCTTCAGGCTTTAGGCTGAGCTGACATGTCCAGACACGTTAATATGTGAGCTTGTGGGCGGCACCCTTCACAACTGCTCACCCTCTATGCACTTCGTTCTCTATGTGACAATGCAACACACCATATATTCGATCAACTGGCAGAGGTCAGCTTTGTTATATAATTAATAAATCCTACCAGAATTTAGGGTTAGGAATTATACCTCCCACAGACGGTTAGGGTTAGGATTAAGGAGTCAGGGAAAGGGACTATCTCGCCATGGGAATGACCGAGATCCGAACGCACCTCAGAGAAGGGACGGTGCAGGCACTGGCGGGTTAGAGAGAGAGGGTATCCCTAGACTCAAAGAGTCCAGGTAAAATGCACTGGCACGTTACACCATCCCAGTTCCCCAAAGCACATTCTTCCCCCAGTCATTCCAGCTCCCAATTTTGGGCTAAAAGTAACCCTAAACTCCTGGTAAGTATCTTGCGTGTAGGTGGGTCCTCTGACGGCAGCCGGTGCTCTCCTTAGCACGTGTGCATGTGTCACTCCTTCATTTTGTGTTTGTTGCTTGGCCTCTTTCTGTGTGTGTATCATTTCCCCAGCGTGTGTCTGCATGTTTGTCTTCGTCTTGTGCTGTGACGGTAAGTATTCTCTGTGGTTCTTTGTGGCTTCTCTGTGGTTCCTATGCTCATGCCTCTGTAGCTACGTTTCGGGTTGGCTTACCCTTCTTCAGGCTTTAGGCTGAGCTGACATGTCCAGACACGTTAATATGTGAGCTTGTGGGCGGCACCCCTTCACAACTGCTCACCCTCTATGCACTTGTTCTCTATGTGACAATGCAACACACCATATATTCGATCAACTGGCAGAGGTCAGCTTTGTTATATAATTAATAAATCCTACCAGAATTTAGGGTTAGGAATTATACCTCCACAGACGGTTAGGGTTAGGATTAAGGAGTCAGGGAAAGGGACTATCTCGCCATGGGAATGACCGGAGATCCGAACGCACCTCAGAGAAGGGACGGTGCAGGCACTGGCGGGTTAGGAGAGAGGTAAGTATCCCTAGACTCAAAGAGTCCAGGTAAAATGCACTGGCACGTTACACCATCCCAGTTCCCCAAAGCACATTCTTCCCCCAGTCATTCCAGCTCCCAATTTTGGGCTAAAAGTAACCCTAAACTCCTGGTAAGTATCTTGCGTGTAGGTGGGTCCTCTGACGGCAGCCGGTGCTCTCCTTAGCACGTGTGCATGTGTCACTCCTTCATTTTGTGTTTGTTGCTTGGCCTCTTTCTGTGTGTGTATCATTTCCCAGCGTGTGTCTGCATGTTTGTCTTCGTCTTGTGCTGTGACGGTAAGTATTCTCTGTGGTTCTTTGTGGCTTCTCTGTGGTTCCTATGCTCATGCCTCTGTAGCTACGTTTCGGGTTGGCTTACCCTTCTTCAGGCTTTAGGCTGAGCTGACATGTCCAGACACGTTAATATGTGAGCTTGTGGGCGGCACCCTTCACAACTGCTCACCCTCTATGCACTTCTGTTCTCTATGTGACAATGCAACACACCATATATTCGATCAACTGGCAGAGGTCAGCTTTGTTATATAATTAATAAATCCTACCAGAATTTAGGGTTAGGAATTATACCTCCCACAGACGGTTAGGGTTAGGATTAAGGAGTCAGGGAAAGGGACTATCTCGCCATGGGAATGACCGGAGATCCGAACGCACCTCAGAGAAGGGACGGTGCAGGCACTGGCGGGTTAGAGAGAGGTAAGTATCCCTAGACTCAAAGAGTCCAGGTAAAATGCACTGGCACGTTACACCATCCCAGTTCCCCAAAGCACATTCTTCCCCCAGTCATTCCAGCTCCCAATTTTGGGCTAAAAGTAACCCTAAACTCCTGGTAAGTATCTTGCGTGTAGGTGGGTCCTCTGACGGCAGCCGGTGCTCTCCTTAGCACGTGTGCATGTGTCACTCCTTCATTTTGTGTTTGTTGCTTGGCCTCTTTCTGTGTGTGTATCATTTCCCCAGCGTGTGTCTGCATGTTTGTCTTCGCCTTGTGCTGTGACGGTAAGTATTCTCTGTGGTTCTTTGTGGCTTCTCTGTGGTTCCTATGCTCATGCCTCTGTAGCTACGTTTCGGGTTGGCTTACCCTTCTTCAGGCTTTAGGCTGAGCTGACATGTCCAGACACGTTAATATGTGAGCTTGTGGGCGGCACCCTTCACAACTGCTCACCCCCTCTATGCACTTCTGTTCTCTATGTGACAATGCAACACACCATATATTCGATCAACTGGCAGAGGTCAGCTTTGTTATATAATTAATAAATCCTACCAGAATTTAGGGTTAGGAATTATACTCCCACAGACGGTTAGGGTTAGGATTAAGGAGTCAGGGAAAGGGACTATCTCGCCATGGGAATGACCGGAGATCCGAACGCACCTCAGAGAAGGGACGGTGCAGGCACTGGCGGGTTAGGAGAGAGGTGGTATCCCTAGACTCAAAGAGTCCAGGTAAAATGCACTGGCACGTTACACCATCCCAGTTCCCAAAGCACATTCTTCCCCAGTCATTCCAGCTCCCAATTTTGGGCTAAAAGTAACCCTAAACTCCTGGTAAGTATCTTGCGTGTAGGTGGGTCCTCTGACGGCAGCCGGTGCTCTCCTTAGCACGTGTGCATGTGTCACTCCTTCATTTTGTGTTTGTTGCTTGGCCTCTTTCTGTGTGTGTATCATTTCCCCAGCGTGTGTCTGCATGTTTGTCTTCGCCTTGTGCTGTGACGGTAAGTATTCTCTGTGGTTCTTTGTGGCTTCTCTGTGGTTCCTATGCTCATGCCTCTGTAGCTACGTTTCGGGTTGGCTTACCCTTCTTCAGGCTTTAGGCTGAGCTGACATGTCCAGACACGTTAATATGTGAGCTTGTGGGCGGCACCCCTTCACAACTGCTCACCCCCTCTATGCACTTCGTTCTCTATGTGACAATGCAACACACCATATATTCGATCAACTGGCAGAGGTCAGCTTTGTTATATAATTAATAAATCCTACCAGAATTTAGGGTTAGGAATTATACCTCCCACAGACGGTTAGGGTTAGGATTAAGGAGTCAGGGAAAGGGACTATCTCGCCATGGGAATGACCGGAGATCCGAACGCACCTCAGAGAAGGGACGGTGCAGGCAC
This sequence comes from Channa striata, assembly GCA_033026295.1. Taxonomy (NCBI): domain Eukaryota; kingdom Metazoa; phylum Chordata; class Actinopteri; order Anabantiformes; family Channidae; genus Channa; species Channa striata. The sequence goes on from JAUPFM010000162.1 coordinate 18,027, forward strand.
TGGCGGGTTAGGAGAGAGGTAAGTATCCCTAGACTCAAAGAGTCCAGGTAAAATGCACTGGCACGTTACACCATCCCAGTTCCCCAAAGCACATTCTTCCCCCAGTCATTCCAGCTCCCAATTTTGGGCTAAAAGTAACCCTAAACTCCTGGTAAGTATCTTGCGTGTAGGTGGGTCCTCTGACGGCAGCCGGTGCTCTCCTTAGCACGTGTGCATGTGTCACTCCTTCATTTTGTGTTTGTTGCTTGGCCTCTTTCTGTGTGTGTATCATTTCCCCAGCGTGTGTCTGCATGTTTGTCTTCGTCTTGTGCTGTGACGGTAAGTATTCTCTGTGGTTCTTTGTGGCTTCTCTGTGGTTCCTATGCTCATGCCTCTGTAGCTACGTTCGGGTTGGCTTACCCTTCTTCAGGCTTTAGGCTGAGCTGACATGTCCAGACACGTTAATATGTGAGCTTGTGGGCGGCACCCTTCACAACTGCTCACCCTCTATGCACTTCGTTCTCTATGTGACAATGCAACACACCATATATTCGATCAACTGGCAGAGGTCAGCTTTGTTATATAATTAATAAATCCTACCAGAATTTAGGGTTAGGAATTATACCTCCCACAGACGGTTAGGGTTAGGATTAAGGAGTCAGGAAAGGGACTATCTCGCCATGGGAATGACCGAGATCCGAACGCACCTCAGAGAAGGGACGGTGCAGGCACTGGCGGGTTAGAGAGAGAGGTAAGTATCCCTAGACTCAAAGAGTCCAGGTAAAATGCACTGGCACGTTACACCATCCCAGTTCCCAAAGCACATTCTTCCCCAGTCATTCCAGCTCCCAATTTTGGGCTAAAAGTAACCCTAAACTCCTGGTAAGTATCTTGCGTGTAGGTGGGTCCTCTGACGGCAGCCGGTGCTCTCCTTAGCACGTGTGCATGTGTCACTCCTTCATTTTGTGTTTGTTGCTTGGCCTCTTTCTGTGTGTGTATCATTTCCCAGCGTGTGTCTGCATGTTTGTCTTCGTCTTGTGCTGTGACGGTAAGTATTCTCTGTGGTTCTTTGTGGCTTCTCTGTGGTTCCTATGCTCATGCCTCTGTAGCTACGTTTCGGGTTGGCTTACCCTTCTTCAGGCTTTAGGCTGAGCTGACATGTCCAGACACGTTAATATGTGAGCTTGTGGGCGGCACCCTTCACAACTGCTCACCCTCTATGCACTTCGTTCTCTATGTGACAATGCAACACACCATATATTCGATCAACTGGCAGAGGTCAGCTTTGTTATATAATTAATAAATCCTACCAGAATTTAGGGTTAGGAATTATACCTCCCACAGACGGTTAGGGTTAGGATTAAGGAGTCAGGGAAAGGGACTATCTCGCCATGGGAATGACCGAGATCCGAACGCACCTCAGAGAAGGGACGGTGCAGGCACTGGCGGGTTAGGAGAGAGGTAAGTATCCCTAGACTCAAAGAGTCCAGGTAAAATGCACTGGCACGTTACACCATCCCAGTTCCCCAAAGCACATTCTTTCCCCCAGTCATTCCAGCTCCCAATTTTGGGCTAAAAGTAACCCTAAACTCCTGGTAAGTATCTTGCGTGTAGGTGGGTCCTCTGACGGCAGCCGGTGCTCTCCTTAGCACGTGTGCATGTGTCACTCCTTCATTTTGTGTTTGTTGCTTGGCCTCTTTCTGTGTGTGTATCATTTCCCAGCGTGTGTCTGCATGTTTGTCTTCGTCTTGTGCTGTGACGGTAAGTATTCTCTGTGGTTCTTTGTGGCTTCTCTGTGGTTCCTATGCTCATGCCTCTGTAGCTACGCTTCGGGTTGGCTTACCCTTCTTCAGGCTTTAGGCTGAGCTGACATGTCCAGACACGTTAATATGTGAGCTTGTGGCGTGCACCCTTCACAACTGCTCACCCCCTCTATGCACTTCGTTCTCTATGTGACAATGCAACACACCATATATTCGATCAACTGGCAGAGGTCAGCTTTGTTATATAATTAATAAATCCTACCAGAATTTAGGGTTAGGAATTATACCTCCCACAGACGGTTAGGGTTAGGATTAAGGAGTCAGGGAAAGGGACTATCTCGCCATGGAATGACCGAGATCCGAACGCACCTCAGAGAAGGGACGGTGCAGGCACTGGCGGGTTAGAGAGAGAGGTAAGTATCCCTAGACTCAAAGAGTCCAGGTAAAATGCACTGGCACGTTACACCATCCCAGTTCCCCAAAGCACATTCTTCCCCAGTCATTCCAGCTCCCAATTTTGGGCTAAAAGTAACCCTAAACTCCTGGTAAGTATCTTGCGTGTAGGTGGGTCCTCTGACGGCAGCCGGTGCTCTCCTTAGCACGTGTGCATGTGTCACTCCTTCATTTTGTGTTTGTTGCTTGGCCTCTTTCTGTGTGTGTATCATTTCCCCAGCGTGTGTCTGCATGTTTGTCTTCGTCTTGTGCTGTGACGGTAAGTATTCTCTGTGGTTCTTTGTGGCTTCTCTGTGGTTCCTATGCTCATGCCTCTGTAGCTACGTTTCGGGTTGGCTTACCCTTCTTCAGGCTTTAGGCTGAGCTGACATGTCCAGACACGTTAATATGTGAGCTTGTGGGCGGCACCCTTCACAACTGCTCACCCCTCTATGCACGTTCTCTATGTGACAATGCAACACACCATATATTCGATCAACTGGCAGAGGTCAGCTTTGTTATATAATTAATAAATCCTACCAGAATTTAGGGTTAGGAATTATACCTCCCACAGACGGTTAGGGTTAGGATTAAGGAGTCAGGGAAAGGGACTATCTCGCCATGGGAATGACCGGAGATCCGAACGCACCTCAGAGAAGGGACGGTGCAGGCACTGGCGGGTTAGGAGAGAGGTAAGTATCCCTAGACTCAAAGAGTCCAGGTAAAATGCACTGGCACGTTACACCATCCCAGTTCCCCAAAGCACATTCTTCCCCCAGTCATTCCAGCTCCCAATTTTGGGCTAAAAGTAACCCTAAACTCCTGGTAAGTATCTTGCGTGTAGGTGGGTCCCTCTGACGGCAGCCGGTGCTCTCCTTAGCACGTGTGCATGTGTCACCCTTCATTTTGTGTTTGTTGCTTGGCCTCTTTCTGTGTGTGTATCATTTCCCCAGCGTGTGTCTGCATGTTTGTCTTCGTCTTGTGCTGTGACGGTAAGTATTCTCTGTGGTTCTTTGTGGCTTCTCTGTGGTTCCTATGCTCATGCCTCTGTAGCTACGTTTCGGGTTGGCTTACCCTTCTTCAGGCTTTAGGCTGAGCTGACATGTCCAGACACGTTAATATGTGAGCTTGTGGGCGGCACCCCTTCACAACTGCTCACCCCCTCTATGCACTTCGTTCTCTATGTGACAATGCAACACACCATATATTCGATCAACTGGCAGAGGTCAGCTTTGTTATATAATTAATAAATCCTACCAGAATTTAGGGTTAGGAATTATACCTCCCACAGACGGTTAGGGTTAGGATTAAGGAGTCAGGGAAAGGGACTATCTCGCCATGGGAATGACCGGAGATCCGAACGCACCTCAGAGAAGGGACGGTGCAGGCACTGGCGGGTTAGAGAGAGGTGGTATCCCTAGACTCAAAGAGTCCAGGTAAAATGCACTGGCACGTTACACCATCCCAGTTCCCCAAAGCACATTCTTCCCCCAGTCATTCCAGCTCCCAATTTTGGGCTAAAAGTAACCCTAAACTCCTGGTAAGTATCTTGCGTGTAGGTGGGTCCCTCTGACGGCAGCCGGTGCTCTCCTTAGCACGTGTGCATGTGTCACTCCTTCATTTTGTGTTTGTTGCTTGGCCTCTTTCTGTGTGTGTATCATTTCCCAGCGTGTGTCTGCATGTTTGTCTTCGCCTTGTGCTGTGACGGTAAGTATTCTCTGTGGTTCTTTGTGGCTTCTCTGTGGTTCCTATGCTCATGCCTCTGTAGCTACGTTTCGGGTTGGCTTACCCTTCTTCAGGCTTTAGGCTGAGCTGACATGTCCAGACACGTTAATATGTGAGCTTGTGGGCGGCACCCTTCACAACTGCTCACCCCCTCTATGCACTTCGTTCTCTATGTGACAATGCAACACACCATATATTCGATCAACTGGCAGAGGTCAGCTTTGTTATATAATTAATAAATCCTACCAGAATTTAGGGTTAGGAATTATACCTCCCACAGACGGTTAGGGTTAGGATTAAGGAGTCAGGGAAAGGGACTATCTCGCCATGGGAATGACCGGAGATCCGAACGCACCTCAGAGAAGGGACGGTGCAGGCACTGGCGGGTTAGGAGAGAGGTAAGTATCCCTAGACTCAAAGAGTCCAGGTAAAATGCACTGGCACGTTACACCATCCCAGTTCCCAAAGCACATTCTTCCCCCAGTCATTCCAGCTCCCAATTTTGGGCTAAAAGTAACCCTAAACTCCTGGTAAGTATCTTGCGTGTAGGTGGGTCCTCTGACGGCAGCCGGTGCTCTCCTTAGCACGTGTGCATGTGTCACTCCTTCATTTTGTGTTTGTTGCTTGGCCTCTTTCTGTGTGTGTATCATTTCCCCAGCGTGTGTCTGCATGTTTGTCTTCGTCTTGTGCTGTGACGGTAAGTATTCTCTGTGGTTCTTTGTGGCTTCTCTGTGGTTCCTATGCTCATGCCTCTGTAGCTACGTTTCGGGTTGGCTTACCCTTCTTCAGGCTTTAGGCTGAGCTGACATGTCCAGACACGTTAATATGTGAGCTTGTGGGCGGCACCCCTTCACAACTGCTCACCCCTCTATGCACTTCGTTCTCTATGTGACAATGCAACACACCATATATTCGATCAACTGGCAGAGGTCAGCTTTGTTATATAATTAATAAATCCTACCAGAATTTAGGGTTAGGAATTATACCTCCCACAGACGGTTAGGGTTAGGATTAAGGAGTCAGGAAAGGGACTATCTCGCCATGGGAATGACCGAGATCCGAACGCACCTCAGAGAAGGGACGGTGCAGGCACTGGCGGGTTAGGAGAGAGGTAAGTATCCCTAGACTCAAAGAGTCCAGGTAAAATGCACTGGCACGTTACACCATCCCAGTTCCCAAAGCACATTCTTCCCCCAGTCATTCCAGCTCCCAATTTTGGGCTAAAAGTAACCCTAAACTCCTGGTAAGTATCTTGCGTGTAGGTGGGTCCCTCTGACGGCAGCCGGTGCTCTCCTTAGCACGTGTGCATGTGTCACTCCTTCATTTTGTGTTTGTTGCTTGGCCTCTTTCTGTGTGTGTATCATTTCCCCAGCGTGTGTCTGCATGTTTGTCTTCGTCTTGTGCTGTGACGGTAAGTATTCTCTGTGGTTCTTTGTGGCTTCTCTGTGGTTCCTATGCTCATGCCTCTGTAGCTACGTTTCGGGTTGGCTTACCCTTCTTCAGGCTTTAGGCTGAGCTGACATGTCCAGACACGTTAATATGTGAGCTTGTGGGCGGCACCCCTTCACAACTGCTCACCCCCTCTATGCACTTCGTTCTCTATGTGACAATGCAACACACCATATATTCGATCAACTGGCAGAGGTCAGCTTTGTTATATAATTAATAAATCCTACCAGAATTTAGGGTTAGGAATTATACCTCCCACAGACGGTTAGGGTTAGGATTAAGGAGTCAGGGAAAGGGACTATCTCGCCATGGGAATGACCGAGATCCGAACGCACCTCAGAGAAGGGACGGTGCAGGCACTGGCGGGTTAGGAGAGAGGTGGGGTATCCCTAGACTCAAAGAGTCCAGGTAAAATGCACTGGCACGTTACACCATCCCAGTTCCCCAAAGCACATTCTTCCCCCAGTCATTCCAGCTCCCAATTTTGGGCTAAAAGTAACCCTAAACTCCTGGTAAGTATCTTGCGTGTAGGTGGGTCCTCTGACGGCAGCCGGTGCTCTCCTTAGCACGTGTGCATGTGTCACTCCTTCATTTTGTGTTTGTTGCTTGGCCTCTTTCTGTGTGTGTATCATTTCCCCAGCGTGTGTCTGCATGTTTGTCTTCGTCTTGTGCTGTGACGGTAAGTATTCTCTGTGGTTCTTTGTGGCTTCTCTGTGGTTCCTATGCTCATGCCTCTGTAGCTACGTTTCGGGTTGGCTTACCCTTCTTCAGGCTTTAGGCTGAGCTGACATGTCCAGACACGTTAATATGTGAGCTTGTGGGCGGCACCCTTCACAACTGCTCACCCCCCTCTATGCACTTCGTTCTCTATGTGACAATGCAACACACCATATATTCGATCAACTGGCAGAGGTCAGCTTTGTTATATAATTAATAAATCCTACCAGAATTTAGGGTTAGGAATTATACCTCCACAGACGGTTAGGGTTAGGATTAAGGAGTCAGGGAAAGGGACTATCTCGCCATGGGAATGACCGGAGATCCGAACGCACCTCAGAGAAGGGACGGTGCAGGCACTGGCGGGTTAGGAGAGAGGTAAGTATCCCTAGACTCAAAGAGTCCAGGTAAAATGCACTGGCACGTTACACCATCCCAGTTCCCCAAAGCACATTCTTCCCCAGTCATTCCAGCTCCCAATTTTGGGCTAAAAGTAACCCTAAACTCCTGGTAAGTATCTTGCGTGTAGGTGGGTCCTCTGACGGCAGCCGGTGCTCTCCTTAGCACGTGTGCATGTGTCACTCCTTCATTTTGTGTTTGTTGCTTGGCCTCTTTCTGTGTGTGTATCATTTCCCCAGCGTGTGTCTGCATGTTTGTCTTCGTCTTGTGCTGTGACGGTAAGTATTCTCTGTGGTTCTTTGTGGCTTCTCTGTGGTTCCTATGCTCATGCCTCTGTAGCTACGTTTCGGGTTGGCTTACCCTTCTTCAGGCTTTAGGCTGAGCTGACATGTCCAGACACGTTAATATGTGAGCTTGTGGCGGCACCCCTTCACAACTGCTCACCCCCTCTATGCACTTCGTTCTCTATGTGACAATGCAACACACCATATATTCGATCAACTGGCAGAGGTCAGCTTTGTTATATAATTAATAAATCCTACCAGAATTTAGGGTTAGGAATTATACCTCCCACAGACGGTTAGGGTTAGGATTAAGGAGTCAGGAAAGGGACTATCTCGCCATGGGAATGACCGGAGATCCGAACGCACCTCAGAGAAGGGACGGTGCAGGCACTGGCGGGTTAGAGAGAGGTAAGTATCCCTAGACTCAAAGAGTCCAGGTAAAATGCACTGGCACGTTACACCATCCCAGTTCCCCAAAGCACATTCTTCCCCCAGTCATTCCAGCTCCCAATTTTGGGCTAAAAGTAACCCTAAACTCCTGGTAAGTATCTTGCGTGTAGGTGGGTCCCTCTGACGGCAGCCGGTGCTCTCCTTAGCACGTGTGCATGTGTCACTCCTTCATTTTGTGTTTGTTGCTTGGCCTCTTTCTGTGTGTGTATCATTTCCCAGCGTGTGTCTGCATGTTTGTCTTCGTCTTGTGCTGTGACGGTAAGTATTCTCTGTGGTTCTTTGTGGCTTCTCTGTGGTTCCTATGCTCATGCCTCTGTAGCTACGTTTCGGGTTGGCTTACCCTTCTTCAGGCTTTAGGCTGAGCTGACATGTCCAGACACGTTAATATGTGAGCTTGTGGGCGGCACCCTTCACAACTGCTCACCCCCTCTATGCACTTCGTTCTCTATGTGACAATGCAACACACCATATATTCGATCAACTGGCAGAGGTCAGCTTTGTTATATAATTAATAAATCCTACCAGAATTTAGGGTTAGGAATTATACCTCCCACAGACGGTTAGGGTTAGGATTAAGGAGTCAGGGAAAGGGACTATCTCGCCATGGGAATGACCGGAGATCCGAACGCACCTCAGAGAAGGGACGGTGCAGGCACTGGCGGGTTAGGAGAGAGGTAAGTATCCCTAGACTCAAAGAGTCCAGGTAAAATGCACTGGCACGTTACACCATCCCAGTTCCCCAAAGCACATTCTTCCCCAGTCATTCCAGCTCCCAATTTTGGGCTAAAAGTAACCCTAAACTCCTGGTAAGTATCTTGCGTGTAGGTGGGTCCCTCTGACGGCAGCCGGTGCTCTCCTTAGCACGTGTGCATGTGTCACTCCTTCATTTTGTGTTTGTTGCTTGGCCTCTTTCTGTGTGTGTATCATTTCCCCAGCGTGTGTCTGCATGTTTGTCTTCGTCTTGTGCTGTGACGGTAAGTATTCTCTGTGGTTCTTTGTGGCTTCTCTGTGGTTCCTATGCTCATGCCTCTGTAGCTACGTTTCGGGTTGGCTTACCCTTCTTCAGGCTTTAGGCTGAGCTGACATGTCCAGACACGTTAATATGTGAGCTTGTGGGCGGCACCCCTTCACAACTGCTCACCCTCTATGCACTTCGTTCTCTATGTGACAATGCAACACACCATATATTCGATCAACTGGCAGAGGTCAGCTTTGTTATATAATTAATAAATCCTACCAGAATTTAGGGTTAGGAATTATACCTCCCACAGACGGTTAGGGTTAGGATTAAGGAGTCAGGGAAAGGGACTATCTCGCCATGGGAATGACCGGAGATCCGAACGCACCTCAGAGAAGGGACGGTGCAGGCACTGGCGGGTTAGGAGAGAGGTAAGTATCCCTAGACTCAAAGAGTCCAGGTAAAATGCACTGGCACGTTACACCATCCCAGTTCCCCAAAGCACATTCTTCCCCAGTCATTCCAGCTCCCAATTTTGGGCTAAAAGTAACCCTAAACTCCTGGTAAGTATCTTGCGTGTAGGTGGGTCCTCTGACGGCAGCCGGTGCTCTCCTTAGCACGTGTGCATGTGTCACTCCTTCATTTTGTGTTTGTTGCTTGGCCTCTTTCTGTGTGTGTATCATTTCCCCAGCGTGTGTCTGCATGTTTGTCTTCGTCTTGTGCTGTGACGTAAGTATTCTCTGTGGTTCTTTGTGGCTTCTCTGTGGTTCCTATGCTCATGCCTCTGTAGCTACGTTTGGGTTGGCTTACCCTTCTTCAGGCTTTAGGCTGAGCTGACATGTCCAGACACGTTAATATGTGAGCTTGTGGGCTGCACCCCTTCACAACTGCTCACCCTCTATGCACTTCGTTCTCTATGTGACAATGCAACACACCATATATTCGATCAACTGGCAGAGGTCAGCTTTGTTATATAATTAATAAATCCTACCAGAATTTAGGGTTAGGAATTATACCTCCCACAGACGGTTAGGGTTAGGATTAAGGAGTCAGGGAAAGGGACTATCTCGCCATGGGAATGACCGGAGATCCGAACGCACCTCAGAGAAGGGACGGTGCAGGCACTGGCGGGTTAGGAGAGAGGTAAGTATCCCTAGACTCAAAGAGTCCAGGTAAAATGCACTGGCACGTTACACCATCCCAGTTCCCCAAAGCACATTCTTCCCCCAGTCATTCCAGCTCCCAATTTTGGGCTAAAAGTAACCCTAAACTCCTGGTAAGTATCTTGCGTGTAGGTGGGTCCCTCTGACGGCAGCCGGTGCTCTCCTTAGCACGTGTGCATGTGTCACTCCTTCATTTTGTGTTTGTTGCTTGGCCTCTTTCTGTGTGTGTATCATTTCCCCAGCGTGTGTCTGCATGTTTGTCTTCGTCTTGTGCTGTGACGGTAAGTATTCTCTGTGGTTCTTTGTGGCTTCTCTGTGGTTCCTATGCTCATGCCTCTGTAGCTACGTTTCGGGTTGGCTTACCCTTCTTCAGGCTTTAGGCTGAGCTGACATGTCCAGACACGTTAATATGTGAGCTTGTGGGCGGCACCCTTCACAACTGCTCACCCTCTATGCACTTCGTTCTCTATGTGACAATGCAACACACCATATATTCGATCAACTGGCAGAGGTCAGCTTTGTTATATAATTAATAAATCCTACCAGAATTTAGGGTTAGGAATTATACCTCCCACAGACGGTTAGGGTTAGGATTAAGGAGTCAGGAAAGGGACTATCTCGCCATGGGAATGACCGGAGATCCGAACGCACCTCAGAGAAGGGACGGTGCAGGCACTGGCGGGTTAGGAGAGAGGTAAGTATCCCTAGACTCAAAGAGTCCAGGTAAAATGCACTGGCACGTTACACCATCCCAGTTCCCCAAAGCACATTCTTCCCCCAGTCATTCCAGCTCCCAATTTTGGGCTAAAAGTAACCCTAAACTCCTGGTAAGTATCTTGCGTGTAGGTGGGTCCTCTGACGGCAGCCGGTGCTCTCCTTAGCACGTGTGCATGTGTCACTCCTTCATTTTGTGTTTGTTGTTTGGCCTCTTTCTGTGTGTGTATCATTTCCCCAGCGTGTGTCTGCATGTTTGTCTTCGTCTTGTGCTGTGACGGTAAGTATTCTCTGTGGTTCTTTGTGGCTTCTCTGTGGTTCCTATGCTCATGCCTCTGTAGCTACGTTTCGGGTTGGCTTACCCTTCTTCAGGCTTTAGGCTGAGCTGACATGTCCAGACACGTTAATATGTGAGCTTGTGGTATGCACCCCTTCACAACTGCTCACCCCTCTATGCACTTCTGTTCTCTATGTGACAATGCAACACACCATATATTCGATCAACTGGCAGAGGTCAGCTGTGTTATATAATTAATAAATCCTACCAGAATTTAGGGTTAGGAATTATACCTCCCACAGACGGTTAGGGTTAGGATTAAGGAGTCAGGGAAAGGGACTATCTCGCCATGGGAATGACCGGAGATCCGAAGGGTTAGGGTTAGGGTTAGGGTTAGGGTTAGGGTTAGGGTTAGGGTTAGGAGAGAATAAATAAACCTGGACTCAAAGAGTCCAGGGAAGTGCACGGGCACGTTACACTGTCCCAAATTCCCAAAGCACACTCCCCCCTCAGTCATTCCAGCCCCAAAGGAATAAAATAAATCAAAATCACACACTCCAGCCAAATAAAATTCCAGGTAAGTACCCAGGTAAGTATGACGTGTCTTATGCTCTGTTCGGCTTATTTCTCTGCATCTCTGTGCGTAGTATTTCCCCTGCATGTGCTGCATTATTTCCCCAGCTGGTATGTACTTCAGCTTGTGCTCTATTTGGCATATCTATTTCCCCAGCTGGCATGTGCTTCAGCTTGTCCCAGTATTTCTGTGCTCTGTTTGGCATATCTATTTCCCCAGCTGGTATGTGCTTCAGCTTGTGCTCTCTTTGGCGTATCCCTCTGCAGCTTGTGCCTATTTCTGTGCTCTGTTTGGCTTATTAATCTGTGGTTCTGTGCTCATGCCTCTGTAGCTACGTTTCGGGATTTCTGTCCCTTCTTCAGGCTGTGGCTGAGCTGCAATGCTGTGCTTTTATACTTGTCCAGACACGTCTCTCAGTGTGCTTGTGGGCGGAGCCATACCCCAGCTACACTCTCTGTCCCCATGTGGCTGTAAGAATTCCCCCAAAAAATAAAATGTGTGTGTTATCCAGTCGCCTTTGTTATATCAAGTATTAATGGTAATTCCTTTTTTTTATTTTTTAAAAGGGTTAGGGTTAGGGTTAGGGTTAGGGGTTAGGGTTAGGGTTAGGGTTAGGGTTAGGGTTAGGGTTAGGGTTAGGGGTTAGGGTTAGGGTTAGGGTTAGGGTTAGGGTTAGGGTTAGGGTTAGGGTTAGGGTTAGGGGTTAGGAGAGAGTAAATAGCCCTAGACTCAAAGAGTCCAGGTAAGTGCACGGGCACGTTACACTGTCCCTACTCCCCAAAGCACACTCCCCCCTCAGAAATAAAATCAAAATCACACACTCTTCAGCCAAATAAAATTCCAAGTAAGTATCCAGGTAAGTATGACGTGTCTCATGCTCTATTCGGCTTAATTCCCTGCATCTCTGTGCGTAGTATTTCCCCTGCATGTGCTGCATTATTTCCCCAGCTGGTATGTGCTTCAGCTTTTGCTCTATTTGGCATTCTGTGCTCTGTTTGGCATATCTATTTCCCCAGCTGGTATGTGCTTCAGCTTGTGCTCTATCTGGCATATCCCCCTGCAGCTTGTGCTTATTTCTGTGCTCTATTTGGCTTAGTTTCTGTGGTTCTGTGCTCAGGCCTCTGTAGCTACGTTTCGGGATGTCTGTCCCTTCTTCAGGCTGTGGCTGAGCTGCATTTCTGTGCTTTTATACAAGTCCGGACACGTCTCTCAGTGTGCTTGTGGGCGGAGCCATACCCCAGCTACACTCTCAGTAATTCTTCCCCATGTGGCTGTAATAATCCCCCTAAAATAAAATGTGTGTGTTATATCCAGTCGCCTTTGTTATATCAAGTATTAATGGTAATTCCTCCTCAAATTAGGGTTAGGAATTACACCTCCCACGGACGGTTAGGGTTAGGGTTAAGGAGTCAGGGAAAGGGCATAGAAATAAACAGGAGGAATGCACCTCAGAGAGGGAACAGTGCAGGCACTGGCGGGTTAGGAGAGAGTAAATAGCCCTAGACTCAAAGAGTCCAGGTAAGTGCACGGGCACGTTACACTGTCCCTACTCCCCAAAGCACACTCCCCCCTCAGAAATAAAATCAAAATCACACACTCTTCAGCCAAATAAAATTCCAAGTAAGTATCCAGGTAAGTATGACGTGTCTCATGCTCTATTCGGCTTAATTCCCTGCATCTCTGTGCGTAGTATTTCCCCTGCATGTGCTGCATTATTTCCCCAGCTGGTATGTGCTTCAGCTTTTGCTCTATTTGGCATTCTGTGCTCTGTTTGGCATATCTATTTCCCCAGCTGGTATGTGCTTCAGCTTGTGCTCTATCTGGCATATCCCCCTGCAGCTTGTGCTTATTTCTGTGCTCTATTTGGCTTAGTTTCTGTGGTTCTGTGCTCAGGCCTCTGTAGCTACGTTTCGGGATGTCTGTCCCTTCTTCAGGCTGTGGCTGAGCTGCATTTCTGTGCTTTTATACAAGTCCGGACACGTCTCTCAGTGTGCTTGTGGGCGGAGCCATACCCCAGCTACACTCTCAGTAATTCTTCCCCATGTGGCTGTAATAATCCCCTAAAATAAAATGTGTGTGTTATATCCAGTCGCCTTTGTTATATCAAGTATTAATGGTAATTCCTCCTCAAATTAGGGTTAGGAATTACACCTCCCACGGACGGTTAGGGTTAGGGTTAAGGAGTCAGGGAAAGGGCATAGAAATAAACAGGAGGAATGCACCTCAGAGAGGGAACAGTGCAGGCACTGGCGGGTTAGGAGAGTAAATAGCCCTGGACTCAAAGAGTCCAGGTAAGTGCACGGGCACGTTACACTGTCCCTACTCCCCAAAGCACACTCCCCCTCAGAAATAAAATCAAAATCACACACTCTTCAGCCAAATAAAATTCCAAGTAAGTATCCAGGTAAGTATGACGTGTCTCATGCTCTATTCGGCTTAATTCCCTGCATCTCTGTGCTGCAGTATTTCCCCTGCATGTGCTGCATTATTTCCCCAGCTGGTATGTGCTTCAGCTTTTGCTCTATTTGGCATTCTGTGCTCTGTTTGGCATATCTATTTCCCCAGCTGGTATGTGCTTCAGCTTGTGCTCTATCTGGCATATCCCCTGCAGCTTGTGCTTATTTCTGTGCTCTATTTGGCTTAGTTTCTGTGGTTCTGTGCTCAGGCCTCTGTAGCTACGTTTCGGGATGTCTGTCCCTTCTTCAGGCTGTGGCTGAGCTGCATTTCTGTGCTTTTATACAAGTCCGGACACGTCTCTCAGTGTGCTTGTGGGCGGAGCCATACCCCAGCTACACTCTCAGTAATTCTTCCCCATGTGGCTGTAATAATCCCCTAAAATAAAATGTGTGTGTTATATCCAGTCGCCTTTGTTATATCAAGTATTAATGGTAATTCCTCCTCAAATTAGGGTTAGGAATTACACCTCCCACGGACGGTTAGGGTTAGGGTTAAGGAGTCAGGGAAAGGGCATAGAAATAAACAGGAGGAATGCACCTCAGAGAGGGAACAGTGCAGGCACTGGCGGGTTAGGAGAGATAAATAAACCTGGACTCAAAGAGTCCAGGTAAGTGCACGGGCACGTTACACTGTCCCTACTCCCCAAAGCACACTCCCCCTCAGAAATAAAATCAAAATCACACACTCTTCAGCCAAATAAAATTCCAAGTAAGTATCCAGGTAAGTATGACGTGTCTCATGCTCTATTCGGCTTAATTCCCTGCATCTCTGTGCGTAGTATTTCCCCTGCATGTGCTGCATTATTTCCCCAGCTGGTATGTGCTTCAGCTTTTGCTCTATTTGGCATTCTGTGCTCTGTTTGGCATATCTATTTCCCCAGCTGGTATGTGCTTCAGCTTGTGCTCTATCTGGCATATCCCCTGCAGCTTGTGCTTATTTCTGTGCTCTATTTGGCTTAGTTTCTGTGGTTCTGTGCTCAGGCCTCTGTAGCTACGTTTCGGGATGTCTGTCCCTTCTTCAGGCTGTGGCTGAGCTGCATTTCTGTGCTTTTATACAAGTCCGGACACGTCTCTCAGTGTGCTTGTGGGCGGAGCCATACCCCAGCTACACTCTCAGTAATTCTTCCCCATGTGGCTGTAATAATCCCCTAAAATAAAATGTGTGTGTTATATCCAGTCGCCTTTGTTATATCAAGTATTAATGGTAATTCCTCCTCAAATTAGGGTTAGGAATTACACCTCCCACGGACGGTTAGGGTTAGGGTTAAGGAGTCAGGGAAAGGGCATAGAAATAAACAGGAGGAATGCACCTCAGAGAGGGAACAGTGCAGGCACTGGCGGGTTAGGAGAGATAAATAAGCCCTGGACTCAAAGAGTCCAGGTAAGTGCACTGGGCACGTTACACTGTCCCTACTCCCCAAAGCACACTCCCCCTCAGAAATAAAATCAAAATCACACACTCTTCAGCCAAATAAAATTCCAGGTAAGTATCCAGGTAAGTATGACGTGTCTCATGCTCTATTCGGCTTAATTCCCTGCATCTCTGTGCGTAGTATTTCCCCTGCATGTGCTGCATTATTTCCCCAGCTGGTATGTGCTTCAGCTTTTGCTCTATTTTGGCATTCTGTGCTCTGTTTGGCATATCTATTTCCCCAGCTGGTATGTGCTTCAGCTTGTGCTCTATCTGGCATATCCCCTGCAGCTTGTGCTTATTTCTGTGCTCTATTTGGCTTAGTTTCTGTGGTTCTGTGCTCAGGCCTCTGTAGCTACGTTTCGGGATGTCTGTCCCTTCTTCAGGCTGTGGCTGAGCTGCATTTCTGTGCTTTTATACAAGTCGGACACGTCTCTCAGTGTGCTTGTGGGCGGAGCCATACCCCAGCTACACTCTCAGTAATTCTTCCCCATGTGGCTGTAATAATCCCCTAAAATAAAATGTGTGTGTTATATCCAGTCGCCTTTGTTATATCAAGTATTAATGGTAATTCCTCCTCAAATTAGGGTTAGGAATTACACCTCCCACGGACGGTTAGGGTTAGGGTTAAGGAGTCAGGGAAAGGGCATAGAAATAAACAGGAGGAATGCACCTCAGAGAGGGAACAGTGCAGGCACTGGCGGGTTAGGAGAGATAAATAAAGCCCTGGACTCAAGAGTCCAGGAAGTGCACGGGCACGTTACACTGTCCCTACTCCCCAAAGCACACTCCCCCTCAGAAATAAAATCAAAATCACACACTCTTCAGCCAAATAAAATTCCAGGTAAGTATCCAGGTAAGTATGACGTGTCTCATGCTCTATTCGGCTTAATTCCCTGCATCTCTGTGCGTAGTATTTCCCCTGCATGTGCTGCATTATTTCCCCAGCTGGTATGTGCTTCAGCTTTTGCATATCTATTTTGGCATTCTGCTTGTGTATTTCTGTGCTCTGTTTGGCATATCTATTTCCCCAGCTGGTATGTGCTTCAGCTTGTGCTCTATCTGGCATATCCCCTGCAGCTTGTGCTTATTTCTGTGCTCTATTTGGCTTAGTTTCTGTGGTTCTGTGCTCAGGCCTCTGTAGCTACGTTTCGGGATGTCTGTCCCTTCTTCAGGCTGTGGCTGAGCTGCATTTCTGTGCTTTTATACAAGTCCGGACACGTCTCTCAGTGTGCTTGTGGGCGGAGCCATACCCCAGCTACACTCTCAGTAATTCTTCCCCATGTGGCTGTAATAATCCCCTAAAATAAAATGTGTGTGTTATATCCAGTCGCCTTTGTTATATCAAGTATCAATGGTAATTCCTCCTCAAATTAGGGTTAGGAATTACACCTCCCACGGACGGTTAGGGTTAGGGTTAAGGAGTCAGGGAAAGGGCATAGAAATAAACAGGAGGAATGCACCTCAGAGAGGGAACAGTGCAGGCACTGGCGGGTTAGGAGAGATAAATAAACCTGGACTCAAAGAGTCCAGGAAATGCACGGGCACGTTACACTGTCCCTACTCCCCAAAGCACACTCCCCCTCAGAAATAAAATCAAAATCACACACTCTTCAGCCAAATAAAATTCCAGGTAAGTATCCAGGTAAGTATGACGTGTCCATGCTCAATTCGGCTTAATTCCCTGCATCTCTGTGCGTAGTATTTCCCCTGCATGTGCTGCATTATTTCCCCAGCTGGTATGTGCTTCAGCTTTGCTCTGGCATATCTATTTCCCCAGCTTGTGCTTCAGCTTGTCTCAGTTCTGTGCTCTGTTTGGCATATCTATTTCCCCAGCTGGTATGTGCTTCAGCTTGTGCTCTATCTGGCATATCCCCTGCAGCTTGTGCTTATTTCTGTGCTCTATTTGGCTTAGTTTCTGTGGTTCTGTGCTCAGGCCTCTGTAGCTACGTTTCGGGATGTCTGTCCCTTCTTCAGGCTGTGGCTGAGCTGCATTTCTGTGCTTTTATACAAGTCCGGACACGTCTCTCAGTGTGCTTGTGGGCGGAGCCATACCCCAGCTACACTCTCAGTAATTCTTCCCCATGTGGCTGTAATAATCCCCTAAAATAAAATGTGTGTGTTATATCCAGTCGCCTTTGTTATATCAAGTATCAATGGTAATTCCTCCTCAAATTAGGGTTAGGAATTACACCTCCCACGGACGGTTAGGGTTAGGGTTAAGGAGTCAGGGAAAGGGCATAGAAATAAACAGGAGGAATGCACCTCAGAGAGGGAACAGTGCAGGCACTGGCGGGTTAGAGAGAGATAAATAAACCTGGACTCCAAGAGTCCAGGAAATGCACGGGCACGTTACACTGTCCCTACTCCCCAAAGCACACTCCCCCTCAGAAAT
This sequence comes from Channa striata, assembly GCA_033026295.1. NCBI lineage: Eukaryota > Metazoa > Chordata > Actinopteri > Anabantiformes > Channidae > Channa > Channa striata. Next base: position 35,173 of record JAUPFM010000162.1, read on the forward strand.
AAAATCAAAATCACACACTCTTCAGCCAAATAAAATTCCAGGTAAGTATCCAGGTAAGTATGACGTGTCCCATGCTCAATTCGGCTTAATTCCCTGCATCTCTGTGCGTAGTATTTCCCCTGCATGTGCTGCATTATTTCCCCAGCTGGTATGTGCAGCTTGTCAGCATATCTATTTCCCCAGCTTTGCTCAGCTTGTTCAGCATTCTGTGCTCTGTTTGGCATATCTATTTCCCCAGCTGGTATGTGCTTCAGCTTGTGCTCTATCTGGCATATCCCCTGCAGCTTGTGCTTATTTCTGTGCTCTATTTGGCTTAGTTTCTGTGGTTCTGTGCTCAGGCCTCTGTAGCTACGTTTCGGGATGTCTGTCCCTTCTTCAGGCTGTGGCTGAGCTGCATTTCTGTGCTTTTATACAAGTCCGGACACGTCTCTCAGTGTGCTTGTGGGCGGAGCCATACCCCAGCTACACTCTCAGTAATTCTTCCCCATGTGGCTGTAATAATCCCCTAAAATAAAATGTGTGTGTTATATCCAGTCGCCTTTGTTATATCAAGTATCAATGGTAATTCCTCCTCAAATTAGGGTTAGGAATTACACCTCCCACGGACGGTTAGGGTTAGGGTTAAGGAGTCAGGGAAAGGGCATAGAAATAAACAGGAGGAATGCACCTCAGAGAGGGAACAGTGCAGGCACTGGCGGGTTAGGAGAGATAAATAAACCTGGACTCCAAGAGTCCAGGGAAATGCACGGGCACGTTACACTGTCCCTACTCCCCAAAGCACACTCCCCCCTCAGAAATAAAATCAAAATCACACACTCTTCAGCCAAATAAAATTCCAGGTAAGTATCCAGGTAAGTATGACGTGTCCATGCTCAATTCGGCTTAATTCCCTGCATCTCTGTGCGTAGTATTTCCCCTGCTGCATGTGCTGCATTATTTCCCCAGCTGGTATGTGCTTCAGCTTGTGCTCTATTTGGCATATCTATTTCCCCAGCTGGCATGTGCTTCAGCTTGTCTCAGTATTTCTGTGCTCTGTTTGGCATATCTATTTCCCCAGCTGGTATGTGCTTCAGCTTGTGCTCTATTTGGCATATCCCCCTGCAGCTTGTGCTTATTTCTGTGCTCTATTTGGCTTAGTTTCTGTGGTTCTGTGCTCAGGCCTCTGTAGCTACGTTTCGGGATGTCTGTCCCTTCTTCAGGCTGTGGCTGAGCTGCATTTCTGTGCTTTTATACAAGTCCGGACACGTCTCTCAGTGTGCTTGTGGGCGGAGCCATACCCCAGCTACACTCTCAGTAATTCTTCCCCATGTGGCTGTAATAATCCCCTAAAATAAAATGTGTGTGTTATATCCAGTCGCCTTTGTTATATCAAGTATCAATGGTAATTCCTCCTCAAATTAGGGTTAGGAATTACACCTCCCACGGACGGTTAGGGTTAGGGTTAAGGAGTCAGGAAAGGGCATAGAAATAAACAGGAGGAATGCACCTCAGAGAGGGAACAGTGCAGGCACTGGCGGGTTAGGAGAGATAAATAAACCTGGACTCAAAGAGTCCAGGAAATGCACGGGCACGTTACACTGTCCCTACTCCCCAAAGCACACTCCCCCTCAGAAATAAAATCAAAATCACACACTCTTCAGCCAAATAAAATTCCAGGTAAGTATCCAGGTAAGTATGACGTGTCCCATGCTCAATTCGGCTTAATTCCCTGCATCTCTGTGCGTAGTATTTCCCCTGCATGTGCTGCATTATTTCCCCAGCTGGTATGTGCTTCAGCTGGTATTTGGCATATCTATTTCCCCAGCTGGCATTTGCTTCAGCTTGTCTGGCATTCTGTGCTCTGTTTGGCATATCTATTTCCCCAGCTGGTATGTGCTTCAGCTTGTGCTCTATCTGGCATATCCCCTGCAGCTTGTGCTTATTTCTGTGCTCTATTTGGCTTAGTTTCTGTGGTTCTGTGCTCAGGCCTCTGTAGCTACGTTTCGGGATGTCTGTCCCTTCTTCAGGCTGTGGCTGAGCTGCATTTCTGTGCTTTTATACAAGTCCGGACACGTCTCTCAGTGTGCTTGTGGGCGGAGCCATACCCCAGCTACACTCTCAGTAATTCTTCCCCATGTGGCTGTAATAATCCCCTAAAATAAAATGTGTGTGTTATATCCAGTCGCCTTTGTTATATCAAGTATCAATGGTAATTCCTCCTCAAATTAGGGTTAGGAATTACACCTCCCACGGACGGTTAGGGTTAGGGTTAAGGAGTCAGGGAAAGGGCATAGAAATAAACAGGAGGAATGCACCTCAGAGAGGGAACAGTGCAGGCACTGGCGGGTTAGGAGAGATAAATAAACCTGGACTCCAAGAGTCCAGGGAAATGCACGGGCACGTTACACTGTCCCTACTCCCCAAAGCACACTCCCCCCTCAGAAATAAAATCAAAATCACACACTCTTCAGCCAAATAAAATTCCAGGTAAGTATCCAGGTAAGTATGACGTGTCCCATGCTCAATTCGGCTTAATTCCCTGCATCTCTGTGCGTAGTATTTCCCCTGCGTGTGCTGCATTATTTCCCCAGCTGGTATGTGCTTCAGCTTGGTTTGGCATATCTATTTCCCCAGCTGGCATGTGCTTCAGCTTGTCTCAGTATTTCTGTGCTCTGTTTGGCATATCTATTTCCCCAGCTGGTATGTGCTTCAGCTTGTGCTCTATTTGGCATATCCCCCTGCAGCTTGTGCTTATTTCTGTGCTCTATTTGGCTTAGTTTCTGTGGTTCTGTGCTCAGGCCTCTGTAGCTACGTTTCGGGATGTCTGTCCCTTCTTCAGGCTGTGGCTGAGCTGCATTTCTGTGCTTTTATACAAGTCGGACACGTCTCTCAGTGTGCTTGTGGGCGGAGCCATACCCCAGCTACACTCTCAGTAATTCTTCCCCATGTGGCTGTAATAATCCCCTAAAATAAAATGTGTGTGTTATATCCAGTCGCCTTTGTTATATCAAGTATCAATGGTAATTCCTCCTCAAATTAGGGTTAGGAATTACACCTCCCACGGACGGTTAGGGTTAGGGTTAAGGAGTCAGGAAAGGGCATAGAAATAAACAGGAGGAATGCACCTCAGAGAGGGAACAGTGCAGGCACTGGCGGGTTAGGAGAGATAAATAAACCTGGACTCAAAGAGTCCAGGAAATGCACGGGCACGTTACACTGTCCCTACTCCCCAAAGCACACTCCCCCCTCAGAAATAAAATCAAAATCACACACTCTTCAGCCAAATAAAATTCCAGGTAAGTATCCAGGTAAGTATGACGTGTCCCATGCTCAATTCGGCTTAATTCCCTGCATCTCTGTGCGTAGTATTTCCCCTGCGTGTGCTGCATTATTTCCCCAGCTGGTATGTGCTTCAGCTTGTGCTCTATTTGGCATATCTATTTCCCCAGCTGGCATGTGCTTCAGCTTGTCTCAGTATTTCTGTGCTCTGTTTGGCATATCTATTTCCCCAGCTGGTATGTGCTTCAGCTTGTGCTCTATTTGGCATATCCCCCTGCAGCTTGTGCTTATTTCTGTGCTCTATTTGGCTTAGTTTCTGTGGTTCTGTGCTCAGGCCTCTGTAGCTACGTTTCGGGATGTCTGTCCCTTCTTCAGGCTGTGGCTGAGCTGCATTTCTGTGCTTTTATACAAGTCCGGACACGTCTCTCAGTGTGCTTGTGGGCGGAGCCATACCCCAGCTACACTCTCAGTAATTCTTCCCCATGTGGCTGTAATAATCCCCTAAAATAAAATGTGTGTGTTATATCCAGTCGCCTTTGTTATATCAAGTATCAATGGTAATTCCTCCTCAAATTAGGGTTAGGAATTACACCTCCCACGGACGGTTAGGGTTAGGGTTAAGGAGTCAGGGAAAGGGCATAGAAATAAACAGGAGGAATGCACCTCAGAGAGGGAACAGTGCAGGCACTGGCGGGTTAGGAGAGATAAATAAACCTGGACTCCAAGAGTCCAGGAAATGCACGGGCACGTTACACTGTCCCTACTCCCCAAAGCACACTCCCCCTCAGAAATAAAATCAAAATCACACACTCTTCAGCCAAATAAAATTCCAGGTAAGTATCCAGGTAAGTATGACGTGTCCCATGCTCAATTCGGCTTAATTCCCTGCATCTCTGTGTAGTATTTCCCCTGCGTGTGCTGCATTATTTCCCCAGCTGGTATGTGCTTCAGCTTGTGCTATTTGGCATATCTATTTCCCCAGCTGGCATGTGCTTCAGCTTTTCTCAGTTTTTCTGTGCTCTGTTTGGCATATCTATTTCCCCAGCTGGTATGTGCTTCAGCTTGTGCTCTATTTGGCATATCCCCTGCAGCTTGTGCTTATTTCTGTGCTCTATTTGGCTTAGTTTCTGTGGTTCTGTGCTCAGGCCTCTGTAGCTACGTTTCGGGATGTCTGTCCCTTCTTCAGGCTGTGGCTGAGCTGCATTTCTGTGCTTTTATACAAGTCCGGACACGTCTCTCAGTGTGCTTGTGGGCGGAGCCATACCCCAGCTACACTCTCAGTAATTCTTCCCCATGTGGCTGTAATAATCCCCTAAAATAAAATGTGTGTGTTATATCCAGTCGCCTTTGTTATATCAAGTATCAATGGTAATTCCTCCTCAAATTAGGGTTAGGAATTACACCTCCCACGGACGGTTAGGGTTAGGGTTAAGGAGTCAGGGAAAGGGCATAGAAATAAACAGGAGGAATGCACCTCAGAGAGGGAACAGTGCAGGCACTGGCGGGTTAGAGAGAGATAAATAAACCTGGACTCAAAGAGTCCAGGGAAATGCACGGGCACGTTACACTGTCCCCTACTCCCCAAAGCACACTCCCCCTCAGAAATAAAATCAAAATCACACACTCTTCAGCCAAATAAAATTCCAGGTAAGTATCCAGGTAAGTATGACGTGTCTCATGCTCAATTCGGCTTAATTCCCTGCATCTCTGTGCGTAGTATTTCCCCTGCATGCTGCATTATTTCCCCAGCTGGTATGTGCTTCAGCTTGTGCTCTATTTGGCATATCTATTTCCCCAGCTGGCATGTGCTTCAGCTTGTCTCAGTATTTCTGTGCTCTGTTTGGCATATCTATTTCCCCAGCTGGTATGTGCTTCAGCTTGTGCTCTATTTGGCATATCCCCTGCAGCTTGTGCTTATTTCTGTGCTCTATTTGGCTTAGTTTCTGTGGTTCTGTGCTCAGGCCTCTGTAGCTAGCTTTCGGGATGTCTGTCCCTTCTTCAGGCTGTGGCTGAGCTGCATTTCTGTGCTTTTATACAAGTCCGGACACGTCTCTCAGTGTGCTTGTGGGCGGAGCCATACCCCAGCTACACTCTCAGTAATTCTTCCCCATGTGGCTGTAATAATCCCCCTAAAATAAAATGTGTGTGTTATATCCAGTCGCCTTTGTTATATCAAGTATCAATGGTAATTCCTCCTCAAATTAGGGTTAGGAATTACACCTCCCACGGACGGTTAGGGTTAGGGTTAAGGAGTCAGGGAAAGGGCATAGAAATAAACAGGAGGAATGCACCTCAGAGAGGGAACAGTGCAGGCACTGGCGGGTTAGGAGAGATAAATAAACCTGGACTCCAAGAGTCCAGGGAAATGCACGGGCACGTTACACTGTCCCTACTCCCCAAAGCACACTCCCCCCTCAGAAATAAAATCAAAATCACACACTCTTCAGCCAAATAAAATTCCAGGTAAGTATCCAGGTAAGTATGACGTGTCCCATGCTCAATTCGGCTTAATTCCCTGCATCTCTGTGCGTAGTATTTCCCCTGCGTGTGCTGCATTATTTCCCCAGCTGGTATGTGCTTCAGCTTGTGCTCTATTTGGCATATCTATTTCCCCAGCTGGCATGTGCTTCAGCTTGTCTCAGTATTTCTGTGCTCTGTTTGGCATATCTATTTCCCCAGCTGGTATGTGCTTCAGCTTGTGCTCTATTTGGCATATCCCCTGCAGCTTGTGCTTATTTCTGTGCTCTATTTGGCTTAGTTTCTGTGTTCTGTGCTCAGGCCTCTGTAGCTACGTTTCGGGATGTCTGTCCCTTCTTCAGGCTGTGGCTGAGCTGCATTTCTGTGCTTTTATACAAGTCCGGACACGTCTCTCAGTGTGCTTGTGGGCGGAGCCATACCCCAGCTACACTCTCAGTAATTCTTCCCCATGTGGCTGTAATAATCCCCCTAAAATAAAATGTGTGTGTTATATCCAGTCGCCTTTGTTATATCAAGTATCAATGGTAATTCCTCCTCAAATTAGGGTTAGGAATTACACCTCCCACGGACGGTTAGGGTTAGGGTTAAGGAGTCAGGGAAAGGGCATAGAAATAAACAGGAGGAATGCACCTCAGAGAGGGAACAGTGCAGGCACTGGCGGGTTAGGAGAGATAAATAAACCTGGACTCAAGAGTCCAGGAAATGCACGGGCACGTTACACTGTCCCTACTCCCCAAAGCACACTCCCCCTCAGAAATAAAATCAAAATCACACACTCTTCAGCCAAATAAAATTCCAGGTAAGTATCCAGGTAAGTATGACGTGTCCCATGCTCTATTCGGCTTAATTCCCTGCATCTCTGTGCGTAGTATTTCCCCTGCATGTGCTGCATTATTTCCCCAGCTGGTATGTGCTTCAGCTTGTGCTCTTTGCATATCTATTTCCCCAGCTGGCATTCTCAGCTTGTCTCAGTATTTCTGTGCTCTGTTTGGCATATCTATTTCCCCAGCTGGTATGTGCTTCAGCTTGTGCTCTATTTGGCATATCCCCTGCAGCTTGTGCTTATTTCTGTGCTCTATTTGGCTTAGTTTCTGTGGTTCTGTGCTCAGGCCTCTGTAGCTACGTTTCGGGATGTCTGTCCCTTCTTCAGGCTGTGGCTGAGCTGCATTTCTGTGCTTTTATACAAGTCCGGACACGTCTCTCAGTGTGCTTGTGGGCGGAGCCATACCCCAGCTACACTCTCAGTAATTCTTCCCCATGTGGCTGTAATAATCCCCTAAAATAAAATGTGTGTGTTATATCCAGTCGCCTTTGTTATATCAAGTATCAATGGTAATTCCTCCTCAAATTAGGGTTAGGAATTACACCTCCCACGGACGGTTAGGGTTAGGGTTAAGGAGTCAGGGAAAGGGCATAGAAATAAACAGGAGGAATGCACCTCAGAGAGGGAACAGTGCAGGCACTGGCGGGTTAGGAGAGATAAATAAACCTGGACTCAAAGAGTCCAGGAAATGCACGGGCACGTTACACTGTCCCTACTCCCCAAAGCACACTCCCCCTCAGAAATAAAATCAAAATCACACACTCTTCAGCCAAATAAAATTCCAGGTAAGTATCCAGGTAAGTATGACGTGTCTCATGCTCTATTCGGCTTAATTCCCTGCATCTCTGTGCGTAGTATTTCCCCTGCATGTGCTGCATTATTTCCCCAGCTGGTATGTGCTTCAGCTTGTGCTCTTTTGCATATCTATTTCCCCAGCTGGCATGTGCTTCAGCTTGTCTCATTTCTGTGCTCTGTTTGGCATATCTATTTCCCCAGCTGGTATGTGCTTCAGCTTGTGCTCTATTGGCATATCCCCTGCAGCTTGTGCTTATTTCTGTGCTCTATTTGGCTTAGTTTCTGTGGTTCTGTGCTCAGGCCTCTGTAGCTACGTTTCGGGATGTCTGTCCCTTCTTCAGGCTGTGGCTGAGCTGCATTTCTGTGCTTTTATACAAGTCCGGACACGTCTCTCAGTGTGCTTGTGGGCGGAGCCATACCCCAGCTACACTCTCAGTAATTCTTCCCCATGTGGCTGTAATAATCCCCTAAAATAAAATGTGTGTGTTATATCCAGTCGCCTTTGTTATATCAAGTATTAATGGTAATTCCTCCTCAAATTAGGGTTAGGAATTACACCTCCCACGGACGGTTAGGGTTAGGGTTAAGGAGTCAGGAAAGGGCATAGAAATAAACAGGAGGAATGCACCTCAGAGAGGGAACAGTGCAGGCACTGGCGGGTTAGGAGATAATAAATAAACCTGGACTCAAAGAGTCCAGGAAGTGCAGGCACGTTACACTGTCCCTACTCCCCAAAGCAGCACACTCCCCCTCAGAAATAAAATCAAAATCACACACTCTTCAGCCAAATAAAATTCCAGGTAAGTATCCAGGTAAGTATGACGTGTCTCATGCTCTATTCGGCTTAATTCCCTGCATCTCTGTGCGTAGTATTTCCCCTGCATGTGCTGCATTATTTCCCCAGCTGGTATGTGCTTCAGCTCTTTTGCATATCTATTTCCCCAGCTGGCATTCTGTGCAGTATTTCTGTGCTCTGTTTGGCATATCTATTTCCCCAGCTGGTATGTGCTTCAGCTTGTGCTCTATTTGGCATATCCCCTGCAGCTTGTGCTTATTTCTGTGCTCTATTTGGCTTAGTTTCTGTGGTTCTGTGCTCAGGCCTCTGTAGCTACGTTTCGGGATGTCTGTCCCTTCTTCAGGCTGTGGCTGAGCTGCATTTCTGTGCTTTTATACAAGTCCGGACACGTCTCTCAGTGTGCTTGTGGGCGGAGCCATACCCCAGCTACACTCTCAGTAATTCTTCCCCATGTGGCTGTAATAATCCCCTAAAATAAAATGTGTGTGTTATATCCAGTCGCCTTTGTTATATCAAGTATTAATGGTAATTCCTCCTCAAATTAGGGTTAGGAATTACACCTCCCACGGACGGTTAGGGTTAGGGTTAAGGAGTCAGGGAAAGGGCATAGAAATAAACAGGAGGAATGCACCTCAGAGAGGGAACAGTGCAGGCACTGGCGGGTTAGGAGAGATAAATAAACCTGGACTCAAAGAGTCCAGGGAAGTGCACGGGCACGTTACACTGTCCCTACTCCCCAAAGCACACTCCCCCTCAGAAATAAAATCAAAATCACACACTCTTCAGCCAAATAAAATTCCAGGTAAGTATCCAGGTAAGTATGACGTGTCTCATGCTCTATTCGGCTTAATTCCCTGCATCTCTGTGCGTAGTATTTCCCCTGCATGTGCTGCATTATTTCCCCAGCTGGTATGTGCTTCAGCTTTTGCTCTATTTGGCATATCTATTTCCCCAGCTGGCATTCTGTGCAGTATTTCTGTTTGGCATATCTATTTCCCCAGCTGGTATGTGCTTCAGCTTGTGCTCTATTTGGCATATCCCCTGCAGCTTGTGCTTATTTCTGTGCTCTATTTGGCTTAGTTTCTGTGGTTCTGTGCTCAGGCCTCTGTAGCTACGTTTCGGGATGTCTGTCCCTTCTTCAGGCTGTGGCTGAGCTGCATTTCTGTGCTTTTATACAAGTCCGGACACGTCTCTCAGTGTGCTTGTGGGCGGAGCCATACCCCAGCTACACTCTCAGTAATTCTTCCCCATGTGGCTGTAATAATCCCCTAAAATAAAATGTGTGTGTTATATCCAGTCGCCTTTGTTATATCAAGTATTAATGGTAATTCCTCCTCAAATTAGGGTTAGGAATTACACCTCCCACGGACGGTTAGGGTTAGGGTTAAGGAGTCAGGGAAAGGGCATAGAAATAAACAGGAGGAATGCACCTCAGAGAGGGAACAGTGCAGGCACTGGCGGGTTAGGAGAGATAAATAAACCTGGACTCAAAGAGTCCAGGGAAGTGCACGGGCACGTTACACTGTCCCTACTCCCCAAAGCACACTCCCCCTCAGAAATAAAATCAAAATCACACACTCTTCAGCCAAATAAAATTCCAGGTAAGTATCCAGGTAAGTATGACGTGTCTCATGCTCTATTCGGCTTAATTCCCTGCATCTCTGTGCGTAGTATTTCCCCTGCATGTGCTGCATTATTTCCCCAGCTGGTATGTGCTTCAGCTTTTGCTCTGGCATTTGGCATTCTGTGCTCTGTTTGGCATATCTATTTCCCCAGCTGGTATGTGCTTCAGCTTGTGCTCTATTTGGCATATCCCCTGCAGCTTGTGCTTATTTCTGTGCTCTATTTGGCTTAGTTTCTGTGGTTCTGTGCTCAGGCCTCTGTAGCTACGTTTCGGGATGTCTGTCCCTTCTTCAGGCTGTGGCTGAGCTGCATTTCTGTGCTTTTATACAAGTCCGGACACGTCTCTCAGTGTGCTTGTGGGCGGAGCCATACCCCAGCTACACTCTCAGTAATTCTTCCCCATGTGGCTGTAATAATCCCCTAAAATAAAATGTGTGTGTTATATCCAGTCGCCTTTGTTATATCAAGTATTAATGGTAATTCCTCCTCAAATTAGGGTTAGGAATTACACCTCCCACGGACGGTTAGGGTTAGGGTTAAGGAGTCAGGGAAAGGGCATAGAAATAAACAGGAGGAATGCACCTCAGAGAGGGAACAGTGCAGGCACTGGCGGGTTAGGAGAGATAAATAAACCTGGACTCAAAGAGTCCAGGAAGTGCACGGGCACGTTACACTGTCCCTACTCCCCAAAGCACACTCCCCCTCAGAAATAAAATCAAAATCACACACTCTTCAGCCAAATAAAATTCCAGGTAAGTATCCAGGTAAGTATGACGTGTCTCATGCTCTATTCGGCTTAATTCCCTGCATCTCTGTGCGTAGTATTTCCCCTGCATGTGCTGCATTATTTCCCCAGCTGGTATGTGCTTCAGCTTGTGCTATTTGGCAGCTTTTGCTCTGTTTGGCATTCTGTGCTCTGTTTGGCATATCTATTTCCCCAGCTGGTATGTGCTTCAGCTTGTGCTCTATTTGGCATATCCCCTGCAGCTTGTGCTTATTTCTGTGCTCTATTTGGCTTAGTTTCTGTGGTTCTGTGCTCAGGCCTCTGTAGCTACGTTTCGGGATGTCTGTCCCTTCTTCAGGCTGTGGCTGAGCTGCATTTCTGTGCTTTTATACAAGTCCGGACACGTCTCTCAGTGTGCTTGTGGGCGGAGCCATACCCCAGCTACACTCTCAGTAATTCTTCCCCATGTGGCTGTAATAATCCCCTAAAATAAAATGTGTGTGTTATATCCAGTCGCCTTTGTTATATCAAGTATTAATGGTAATTCCTCCTCAAATTAGGGTTAGGAATTACACCTCCCACGGACGGTTAGGGTTAGGGTTAAGGAGTCAGGGAAAGGGCATAGAAATAAACAGGAGGAATGCACCTCAGAGAGGGAACAGTGCAGGCACTGGCGGGTTAGAGAGAGATAAATAAACCTGGACTCAAAGAGTCCAGGGAAGTGCACGGGCACGTTACACTGTCCCTACTCCCCAAAGCACACTCCCCCTCAGAAATAAAATCAAAATCACACACTCTTCAGCCAAATAAAATTCCAGGTAAGTATCCAGGTAAGTATGACGTGTCTCATGCTCTATTCGGCTTAATTCCCTGCATCTCTGTGCGTAGTATTTCCCCTGCATGTGCTGCATTATTTCCCCAGCTGGTATGTGCTTCAGCTTTTGCTCTATTTTGGCATTCTGTGCTCTGTTTGGCATATCTATTTCCCCAGCTGGTATGTGCTTCAGCTTGTGCTCTATTTGGCATATCCCCTGCAGCTTGTGCTTATTTCTGTGCTCTATTTGGCTTAGTTTCTGTGGTTCTGTGCTCAGGCCTCTGTAGCTACGTTTCGGGATGTCTGTCCTCTTCAGGCTGTGGCTGAGCTGCATTTCTGTGCTTTTATACAAGTCCGGACACGTCTCTCAGTGTGCTTGTGGGCGGAGCCATACCCCAGCTACACTCTCAGTAATTCTTCCCCATGTGGCTGTAATAATCCCCTAAAATAAAATGTGTGTGTTATATCCAGTCGCCTTTGTTATATCAAGTATTAATGGTAATTCCTCCTCAAATTAGGGTTAGGAATTACACCTCCCACGGACGGTTAGGGTTAGGGTTAAGGAGTCAGGAAAGGGCATAGAAATAAACAGGAGGAATGCACCTCAGAGAGGGAACAGTGCAGGCACTGGCGGGTTAGGAGAGATAAATAAACCTGGACTCAAAGAGTCCAGGAAAGTGCACGGGCACGTTACACTGTCCCTACTCCCCAAAGCACACTCCCCCTCAGAAATAAAATCAAAATCACACACTCTTCAGCCAAATAAAATTCCAGGTAAGTATCCAGGTAAGTATGACGTGTCTCATGCTCTATTCGGCTTAATTCCCTGCATCTCTGTGCGTAGTATTTCCCCTGCATGTGCTGCATTATTTCCCCAGCTGGTATGTGCTTCAGCTTTTGCTCTATTTGGCATTCTGTGCTCTGTTTGGCATATCTATTTCCCCAGCTGGTATGTGCTTCAGCTTGTGCTCTATTTGGCATATCCCCTGCAGCTTGTGCTTATTTCTGTGCTCTATTTGGCTTAGTTTCTGTGGTTCTGTGCTCAGGCCTCTGTAGCTACGTTTCGGGATGTCTGTCCCTTCTTCAGGCTGTGGCTGAGCTGCATTTCTGTGCTTTTATACAAGTCCGGACACGTCTCTCAGTGTGCTTGTGGGCGGAGCCATACCCCAGCTACACTCTCAGTAATTCTTCCCCATGTGGCTGTAATAATCCCCTAAAATAAAATGTGTGTGTTATATCCAGTCGCCTTTGTTATATCAAGTATTAATGGTAATTCCTCCTCAAATTAGGGTTAGGAATTACACCTCCCACGGACGGTTAGGGTTAGGGTTAAGGAGTCAGGGAAAGGGCATAGAAATAAACAGGAGGAATGCACCTCAGAGAGGGAACAGTGCAGGCACTGGCGGGTTAGGAGAGATAAATAAACCTGGACTCAAAGAGTCCAGGTAAGTGCACGGGCACGTTACACTGTCCCTACTCCCCAAAGCACACTCCCCCCTCAGAAATAAAATCAAAATCACACACTCTTCAGCCAAATAAAATTCCAGTAAGTATCCAGGTAAGTATGACGTGTCTCATGCTCTATTCGGCTTAATTCCCTGCATCTCTGTGCGTAGTATTTCCCCTGCATGTGCTGCATTATTTCCCCAGCTGGTATGTGCTTCAGCTTTTGCTCTATTTGGCATTCTGTGCTCTGTTTGGCATATCTATTTCCCCAGCTGGTATGTGCTTCAGCTTGTGCTCTATCTGGCATATCCCCTGCAGCTTGTGCTTATTTCTGTGCTCTATTTGGCTTAGTTTCTGTGGTTCTGTGCTCAGGCCTCTGTAGCTACGTTTCGGGATGTCTGTCCCTTCTTCAGGCTGTGGCTGAGCTGCATTTCTGTGCTTTTATACAAGTCCGGACACGTCTCTCAGTGTGCTTGTGGGCGGAGCCATACCCCAGCTACACTCTCAGTAATTCTTCCCCATGTGGCTGTAATAATCCCCTAAAATAAAATGTGTGTGTTATATCCAGTCGCCTTTGTTATATCAAGTATTAATGGTAATTCCTCCTCAAATTAGGGTTAGGAATTACACCTCCCACGGACGGTTAGGGTTAGGGTTAAGGAGTCAGGGAAAGGGCATAGAAATAAACAGGAGGAATGCACCTCAGAGAGGGAACAGTGCAGGCACTGGCGGGTTAGGAGAGAGTAAATAAACCTGGACTCAAAGAGTCCAGGTAAGTGCACGGGCACGTTACACTGTCCCTACTCCCCAAAGCACACTCCCCCTCAGAAATAAAATCAAAATCACACACTCTTCAGCCAAATAAAATTCCAGGTAAGTATCCAGGTAAGTATGACGTGTCTCATGCTCTATTCGGCTTAATTCCCTGCATCTCTGTGCGTAGTATTTCCCCTGCATGTGCTGCATTATTTCCCCAGCTGGTATGTGCTTCAGCTTTTGCTCTCCCCATTTGGCATTCTGTGCTCTGTTTGGCATATCTATTTCCCCAGCTGGTATGTGCTTCAGCTTGTGCTCTATTTGGCATATCCCCTGCAGCTTGTGCTTATTTCTGTGCTCTATTTGGCTTAGTTTCTGTGGTTCTGTGCTCAGGCCTCTGTAGCTACGTTTCGGGATGTCTGTCCCTTCTTCAGGCTGTGGCTGAGCTGCATTTCTGTGCTTTTATACAAGTCCGGACACGTCTCTCAGTGTGCTTGTGGGCGGAGCCATACCCCAGCTACACTCTCAGTAATTCTTCCCCATGTGGCTGTAATAATCCCCTAAAATAAAATGTGTGTGTTATATCCAGTCGCCTTTGTTATATCAAGTATTAATGGTAATTCCTCCTCAAATTAGGGTTAGGAATTACACCTCCCACGGACGGTTAGGGTTAGGGTTAAGGAGTCAGGGAAAGGGCATAGAAATAAACAGGAGGAATGCACCTCAGAGAGGGAACAGTGCAGGCACTGGCGGGTTAGGAGAGATAAATAAACCTGGACTCAAAGAGTCCAGGAAGTGCACGGGCACGTTACACTGTCCCTACTCCCCAAAGCACACTCCCCCTCAGAATAAAATAAAATCAAAATCACACACTCTTCAGCCAAATAAAATTCCAGGTAAGTATCCAGGTAAGTATGACGTGTCTCATGCTCTATTCGGCTTAATTCCCTGCATCTCTGTGCGTAGTATTTCCCCTGCATGTGCTGCATTATTTCCCCAGCTGGTATGTGCTTCAGCTTTTGCTCTATTTGGCATTCTGTGCTCTGTTTGGCATATCTATTTCCCCAGCTGGTATGTGCTTCAGCTTGTGCTCTATTGGCATATCCCCTGCAGCTTGTGCTTATTTCTGTGCTCTATTTGGCTTAGTTTCTGTGGTTCTGTGCTCAGGCCTCTGTAGCTACGTTTCGGGATGTCTGTCCCTTCTTCAGGCTGTGGCTGAGCTGCATTTCTGTGCTTTTATACAAGTCCGGACACGTCTCTCAGTGTGCTTGTGGGCGGAGCCATACCCCAGCTACACTCTCAGTAATTCTTCCCCATGTGGCTGTAATAATCCCCTAAAATAAAATGTGTGTGTTATATCCAGTCGCCTTTGTTATATCAAGTATTAATGGTAATTCCTCCTCAAATTAGGGTTAGGAATTACACCTCCCACGGACGGTTAGGGTTAGGGTTAAGGAGTCAGGGAAAGGGCATAGAAATAAACAGGAGGAATGCACCTCAGAGAGGGAACAGTGCAGGCACTGGCGGGTTAGGAGAGAATAAATAAACCTGGACTCAAAGAGTCCAGGAAGTGCACGGGCACGTTACACTGTCCCTACTCCCCAAAGCACTCCCCACTCCCCCTCAGAAATAAAATCAAAATCACACACTCTTCAGCCAAATAAAATTCCAGGTAAGTATCCAGGTAAGTATGACGTGTCTCATGCTCTATTCGGCTTAATTCCCTGCATCTCTGTGCGTAGTATTTCCCCTGCATGTGCTGCATTATTTCCCCAGCTGGTATGTGCTTCAGCTTTTGCTCTATTTGGCATTCTGTGCTCTGTTTGGCATATCTATTTCCCCAGCTGGTATGTGCTTCAGCTTGTGCTCTATTTGGCATATCCCCTGCAGCTTGTGCTTATTTCTGTGCTCTATTTGGCTTAGTTTCTGTGGTTCTGTGCTCAGGCCTCTGTAGCTACGTTTCGGGATGTCTGTCCCTTCTTCAGGCTGTGGCTGAGCTGCATTTCTGTGCTTTTATACAAGTCCGGACACGTCTCTCAGTGTGCTTGTGGGCGGAGCCATACCCCAGCTACACTCTCAGTAATTCTTCCCCATGTGGCTGTAATAATCCCCTAAAATAAAATGTGTGTGTTATATCCAGTCGCCTTTGTTATATCAAGTATTAATGGTAATTCCTCCTCAAATTAGGGTTAGGAATTACACCTCCCACGGACGGTTAGGGTTAGGGTTAAGGAGTCAGGGAAAGGGCATAGAAATAAACAGGAGGAATGCACCTCAGAGAGGGAACAGTGCAGGCACTGGCGGGTTAGGAGAGATAAATAAACCTGGACTCAAAGAGTCCAGGAAGTGCACGGGCACGTTACACTGTCCCTACTCCCCAAAGCACACTCCCCCTCAGAAATAAAATCAAAATCAAAACACACTCTTCAGCCAAATAAAATTCCAGGTAAGTATCCAGGTAAGTATGACGTGTCTCATGCTCTATTCGGCTTAATTCCCTGCATCTCTGTGCGTAGTATTTCCCCTGCATGTGCTGCATTATTTCCCCAGCTGGTATGTGCTTCAGCTTTTGCTCTATTTGGCATTCTGTGCTCTGTTTGGCATATCTATTTCCCCAGCTGGTATGTGCTTCAGCTTGTGCTCTATTGGCATATCCCCTGCAGCTTGTGCTTATTTCTGTGCTCTATTTGGCTTAGTTTCTGTGGTTCTGTGCTCAGGCCTCTGTAGCTACGTTTCGGGATGTCTGTCCCTTCTTCAGGCTGTGGCTGAGCTGCATTTCTGTGCTTTTATACAAGTCCGGACACGTCTCTCAGTGTGCTTGTGGGCGGAGCCATACCCCAGCTACACTCTCAGTAATTCTTCCCCATGTGGCTGTAATAATCCCCTAAAATAAAATGTGTGTGTTATATCCAGTCGCCTTTGTTATATCAAGTATTAATGGTAATTCCTCCTCAAATTAGGGTTAGGAATTACACCTCCCACGGACGGTTAGGGTTAGGGTTAAGGAGTCAGGGAAAGGGCATAGAAATAAACAGGAGGAATGCACCTCAGAGAGGGAACAGTGCAGGCACTGGCGGGTTAGGAGAGATAAATAAACCTGGACTCAAAGAGTCCAGGGAAGTGCACGGGCACGTTACACTGTCCCTACTCCCCAAAGCACACTCCCCCCTCAGAAATAAAAAAAAAATCACACACTCTTCAGCCAAATAAAATTCCAGGTAAGTATCCAGGTAAGTATGACGTGTCTCATGCTCTATTCGGCTTAATTCCCTGCATCTCTGTGCGTAGTATTTCCCCTGCATGTGCTGCATTATTTCCCCAGCTGGTATGTGCTTCAGCTTTTGCTCTATTTGGCATTCTGTGCTCTGTTTGGCATATCTATTTCCCCAGCTGGTATGTGCTTCAGCTTGTGCTCTATCTGGCATATCCCCTGCAGCTTGTGCTTATTTCTGTGCTCTATTTGGCTTAGTTTCTGTGGTTCTGTGCTCAGGCCTCTGTAGCTACGTTTCGGGATGTCTGTCCCTTCTTCAGGCTGTGGCTGAGCTGCATTTCTGTGCTTTTATACAAGTCCGGACACGTCTCTCAGTGTGCTTGCTTGTGGGCGGAGCCATACCCCAGCTACACTCTCAGTAATTCTTCCCCATGTGGCTGTAATAATCCCCTAAAATAAAATGTGTGTGTTATATCCAGTCGCCTTTGTTATATCAAGTATTAATGGTAATTCCTCCTCAAATTAGGGTTAGGAATTACACCTCCCACGGACGGTTAGGGTTAGGGTTAAGGAGTCAGGAAAGGGCATAGAAATAAACAGGAGGAATGCACCTCAGAGAGGGAACAGTGCAGGCACTGGCGGGTTAGGAGAGATAAATAGCCCTGGACTCAAAGAGTCCAGGAAGTGCACGGGCACGTTACACTGTCCCTACTCCCCAAAGCACACTCCCCCCCATTCAGAAATAAAAAAATCAAAATCACACACTCTTCAGCCAAATAAAATTCCAGGTAAGTATCCAGGTAAGTATGACGTGTCTCATGCTCTATTCGGCTTAATTCCCTGCATCTCTGTGCGTAGTATTTCCCCTGCATGTGCTGCATTATTTCCCCAGCTGGTATGTGCTTCAGCTTTTGCTCTATTTGGCATTCTGTGCTCTGTTTGGCATATCTATTTCCCCAGCTGGTATGTGCTTCAGCTTGTGCTCTATCTGGCATATCCCCTGCAGCTTGTGCTTATTTCTGTGCTCTATTTGGCTTAGTTTCTGTGGTTCTGTGCTCAGGCCTCTGTAGCTACGTTTCGGGATGTCTGTCCCTTCTTCAGGCTGTGGCTGAGCTGCATTTCTGTGCTTTTATACAAGTCCGGACACGTCTCTCAGTGTGCTTGTGGGCGGAGCCATACCCCAGCTACACTCTCAGTAATTCTTCCCCATGTGGCTGTAATAATCCCCTAAAATAAAATGTGTGTGTTATATCCAGTCGCCTTTGTTATATCAGTATTAATGGTAATTCCTCCTCAAATTAGGGTTAGGAATTACACCTCCCACGGACGGTTAGGGTTAGGGTTAAGGAGTCAGGAAAGGGCATAGAAATAAACAGGAGGAATGCACCCTCAGAGAGGGAACAGTGCAGGCACTGGCGGGTTAGGAGAGATAAATAAACCTAGACTCAAAGAGTCCAGGAAGTGCACGGGCACGTTACACTGTCCCTACTCCCCAAAGCACACTCCCCCCCATTCAGAAATAAAATCAAAATCACACACTCTTCAGCCAAATAAAATTCCAAGTAAGTATCCAGGTAAGTATGACGTGTCTCATGCTCTATTCGGCTTAATTCCCTGCATCTCTGTGCGTAGTATTTCCCCTGCATGTGCTGCATTATTTCCCCAGCTGGTATGTGCTTCAGCTTTTGCTCTATTTGGCATTCTGTGCTCTGTTTGGCATATCTATTTCCCCAGCTGGTATGTGCTTCAGCTTGTGCTCTATCTGGCATATCCCCTGCAGCTTGTGCTTATTTCTGTGCTCTATTTGGCTTAGTTTCTGTGGTTCTGTGCTCAGGCCTCTGTAGCTACGTTTCGGGATGTCTGTCCCTTCTTCAGGCTGTGGCTGAGCTGCATTTCTGTGCTTTTATACAAGTCCGGACACGTCTCTCAGTGTGCTTGTGGGCGGAGCCATACCCCAGCTACACTCTCAGTAATTCTTCCCCATGTGGCTGTAATAATCCCCTAAAATAAAATGTGTGTGTTATATCCAGTCGCCTTTGTTATATCAAGTATTAATGGTAATTCCTCCTCAAATTAGGGTTAGGAATTACACCTCCCACGGACGGTTAGGGTTAGGGTTAAGGAGTCAGGGAAAGGGCATAGAAATAAACAGGAGGAATGCACCTCAGAGAGGGAACAGTGCAGGCACTGGCGGGTTAGGAGAGAGTAAATAGCCCTAGACTCAAAGAGTCCAGGTAAGTGCACGGGCACGTTACACTGTCCCTACTCCCCAAAGCACACTCACAGTCATTCCCCCTCAGAAATAAAATCAAAATCACACACTCTTCAGCCAAATAAAATTCCAGGTAAGTATCCAGGTAAGTATGACGTGTCTCATGCTCTATTCGGCTTAATTCCTGCATCTCTGTGCGTAGTATTTCCCCTGCATGTGCTGCATTATTTCCCCAGCTGGTATGTGCTTCAGCTTTTGCTCTATTTGGCATTCTGTGCTCTGTTTGGCATATCTATTTCCCCAGCTGGTATGTGCTTCAGCTTGTGCTCTATTTGGCATATCCCCTGCAGCTTGTGCTTATTTCTGTGCTCTATTTGGCTTAGTTTCTGTGGTTCTGTGCTCAGGCCTCTGTAGCTACGTTTCGGGATGTCTGTCCCTTCTTCAGGCTGTGGCTGAGCTGCATTTCTGTGCTTTTATACAAGTCCAGACACGTCTCTCAGTGTGCTTGTGGGCGGAGCCATACCCCAGCTACACTCTCAGTAATTCTTCCCCATGTGGCTGTAATAATCCCAAAAAATAAAATGTGTGTGTTATATCCAGTCGCCTTTGTTATATCAGTATTAATGGTAATTCCTCCTCAAATTAGGGTTAGGAATTACACCTCCCACGGACGGTTAGGGTTAGGGTTAAGGAGTCAGGGAAAGGGCATAGAAATAAACAGGAGGAATGCACCTCAGAGAGGGAACAGTGCAGGCACTGGCGGGTTAGGAGAGAGATAAATAAACCTGACTCAAAGAGTCCAGGAAGTGCACGGGCACGTTACACTGTCCCAACTCCCCAAAGCACACAGTCATTCCCCTCAGAAATAAAATCAAAATCACACACTCTTCAGCCAAATAAAATTCCAGGTAAGTATCCAGGTAAGTATGACATGTCTCATGCTCTATTCGGCTTAATTCCCTGCATCTCTGTGCGTAGTATTTCCCCTGCATGTGCTGCATTATTTCCCCAGCTGGTATGTGCTTCAGCTTTTGCTCTATTTGGCATTCTGTGCTCTGTTTGGCATATCTATTTCCCCAGCTGGTATGTGCTTCAGCTTGTGCTCTTTGGCATATCCCCTGCAGCTTGTGCTTATTTCTGTGCTCTGTTTGGCTTAGTTTCTGTGGTTCTGTGCTCATGCCTCTGTAGCTACGTTTCGGGATGTCTGTCCCTTCTTCAGGCTGTGGCTGAGCTGCAATTTCTGTGCTTTTATACTTGTCCAGACACGTCTCTCAGTGTGCTTGT
Source organism: Channa striata (assembly GCA_033026295.1). NCBI lineage: Eukaryota > Metazoa > Chordata > Actinopteri > Anabantiformes > Channidae > Channa > Channa striata. The sequence goes on from JAUPFM010000162.1 coordinate 55,393, forward strand.
GGGCGGAGCCATACCCCAGCTACACTCTCAGTAATTCTTCCCCATGTGGCTGTAATAATCCCCAAAAATAAAATGTGTGTTATATCCAGTCGCCTTTGTTATATCAAGTATTAATGGTAATTCCTCCTCAAATTAGGGTTAGGAATTACACCTCCCACGGACGGTTAGGGTTAGGGTTAGGGTAGGTTAGGTTAGGGTTAGGGGGTCAGGGAAAGGGTTAGGGTTAGGGGTTAGGAGGAATTAGGTTAGGTTAGGTTAGGGAACAGTGCAGGTTGGGGGTTAGGAATGAGTAAATAAACCTAGACTCAGAGAGTCCAGGGAAAGGCACGGGCACGTTACACTGTCCCAGTTCCCCAAAGCACATTCTTTCCCCCAGTCATTCCAGATTCCAAATTTGGACTAAAGATCCCCTCTTTTTCTTCTTTCTACAGCCAAGTATAAAATATCACGGTTATTCGGTAAGTATCCCATATCCCACACCCCAGCCAAATTAAATATTTAGTCAATCTACAGTTACGGTAAGTATCCCATGGTTCTAGTGCTTCTTTTGCTTATTTCCCTATTGTTACTGCTGCACTCCAGCTTGTTTCACAATACTACAGCTCACAGCCTTATTTCTGCATTCCACTCCAGCTTGGCAATACTGCAGCTCACAGCCTTTTGCATTCTACTCCAGGCTGTTCCTCAATACTGCAGCTCACAGCCTTGTTTGGCATTCTACTTCCAGCTTGTTCCTCAATACTGTAGCTCACAGCCTTCTCAATACTTCAGCTTAGCTTATTTAGCCTTTCCAATGCTTCAGCTCTTAGCTTGTTTTCGATACTTCAGCATTCTACTACAGCTTGTTTCCCAATACTGCAGCTCACAGCCTTACTCGGCATTCTACTTCCAGCTTGTTTCTCGACCCTGCAGCTCAGCCTTGCTTCGGCATTCTACTTCAGCTTGTTTCTCAATACTGTAGCTCACAGCCTTGTTTGGCATTCCACTCCAGCTTGTTTCTCAAAACTGCAGCTCACAGCCTTATCTTTCTTCCCCTGTATTTCTCAGTGTCTTTTTCCCATTGCTTCAGCGTTATTGTGGTCCAGTGCTCATGCCACCGTAGGAACAACAGGGGATGTCTTTCCCTTCATCAGGCTTGTGGCTGAGCTGCAACTTCTGTGCTTTTATACATGCCCAGTTCCCCAGTGTGCTTGTGGGCGGAGCCACACCCCAGCTACACTCTCTATGATTATAGTTTCCAGTCGCCTTTGTTATATCAAGTATTAAATTATATAATTCCTCCTAAAATTTGGGTAAGGAATTATACCTCCCAGACGGTTAGGGTTAGGAATAGGGGTCAGGGAACAGACGGTTAGGGTTAGGAATAGGGGTCAGGGAACAGACGGTTAGGGTTAGGAATAGGGGGTCAGGAAAGGGAGTATTTTGCCATAGGAACGACAGGAGGTCCTAATGCACCACGGAGAGGGAACAGTGCAGGCACTGGCGGGTTAGGAATGAGTAAATAAACCTAGACTCAGAGAGTCCAGGGAAAGGCACGGGCACGTTACACTGTCCCAGTTCCCCAAAGCACATTCTTTCCCCAGTCATTCCAGATTCCAAATTTGGACTAAAGATCCCCTCTTTTTCTTCTTTCTACAGTTACGGTAAGTATCCCATATCTCTGTTACTTGTAAGTATCCCATATCCCACACCCCAGCCAAATTAAATATTTAGTCAATCTACAGTTACGGTAAGTATCCCATGGTTCTAGTGCTTCTTTTGCTTATTTCCCTATTGTTACTGCTGCACTCCAGCTTGTTTCACAATACTACAGCTCACAGCCTTACTTCGGCATTCCACTCCAGCTTGTTCAGGGCAATACTGCAGCTCACAGCCTTGCACTCGGCATTCTACTCCAGCTGTTCCTCAATACTGCAGCTCACAGCCTTGTTTCGGCATTCTACTTCCAGCTTGTTCCTCAATACTGTAGCTCACAGCCTTCTCAATACTTCAGCTTAGCTTATTTAGCCTTTCCAATGCTTCAGCTCTTAGCTTGTTTCTCGATACTTCAGCATTCTACTACAGCTTGTTTCCCAATACTGCAGCTCACAGCCTTACTTCGGCATTCTACTTCCAGCTTGTTTCTCGACCCTGCAGCTCACAGCCTTGCTCTGGCATTCTACTTCAGCTTGTTTCTCAATACTGTAGCTCACAGCCTTGTTTTGGCATTCCACTCCAGCTTGTTTCTCAAAACTGCAGCTCACAGCCTTATCTTTCTTCCCCTGTATTTCTCAGTGTCTTTTTCCCATTGCTTCAGCGTATATTGTGGTCCAGTGCTCATGCCACCGTAGCTACGTTTCGGGATGTCTTTCCCTTCATCAGGCTTGTGGCTGAGCTGCAACTTCTGTGCTTTTATACATGCCCAGTTCCCCAGTGTGCTTGTGGGCGGAGCCATACCCCAGCTACACTCTCTATGATTATAGTTTCCGGTCGCCTTTGTTATATCAAGTATTAAATTATATAATTCCTCCTAAAATTTGGGTAAGGAATTATACCTCCCACAGACGGTTAGGGTTAGGAATAGGGGTCAGGGAACAGACGGTTAGGGTTAGGAATAGGGGTCAGGGAACAGACGGTTAGGGTTAGGAATAGGGGTCAGGGAAAGGGAGTATTTTGCCATAGGAACGACAGGAGGTCCGAATGCACCACGGAGAGGGAACAGTGCAGGCACTGGCGGGTTAGGAATGAGTAAATAAACCTAGACTCAGAGAGTCCAGGGAAAGGCACGGGCACGTTACACTGTCCCAGTTCCCCAAAGCACATTCTTTCCCCAGTCATTCCAGATTCCAAATTTGGACTAAAGATCCCCTCTTTTTCTTCTTTCTACAGTTACGGTAAGTATCCCATATCTACGGTTACGGTAAGTATCCCATATCCCACACCCCAGCCAAATTAAATATTTAGTCAATCTACAGTTACGGTAAGTATCCCATGGTTCTAGTGCTTCTTTTGCTTATTTCCCTATTGTTACTGCTGCACTCCAGCTTGTTTCACAATACTACAGCTCACAGCCTTACTTCGGCATTCCACTCCAGCTTGTTTCGCAATACTGCAGCTCACAGCCTTGCTTCGGCATTCTACTCCAGGCTGTTCCTCAATACTGCAGCTCACAGCCTTGTTTCGGCATTCTACTTCCAGCTTGTTCCTCAATACTGTAGCTCACAGCCTTCTCAATACTTCAGCTTAGCTTATTTAGCCTTTCCAATGCTTCAGCTCTTAGCTTGTTTCTCGATACTTCAGCATTCTACTACAGCTTGTTTCCCAATACTGCAGCTCACAGCCTTACTTCGGCATTCTACTTCCAGCTTGTTTCTCGACCCTGCAGCTCACAGCCTTGCTTCGGCATTCTACTTCAGCTTGTTTTTCAATACTGTAGCTCACAGCCTTGTTTGGCATTCCACTCCAGCTTGTTTCTCAAAACTGCAGCTCACAGCCTTATCTTTCTTCCCCTGTATTTCTCAGTGTCTTTTTCCCATTGCTTCAGCGTATATTGTGGTCCAGTGCTCATGCCACCGTAGCTACGTTTCGGGATGTCTTTCCCTTCATCAGGCTTGTGGCTGAGCTGCAACTTCTGTGCTTTTATACATGCCCAGTTCCCCAGTGTGCTTGTGGGCGGAGCCATACCCCAGCTACACTCTCTATGATTATAGTTTCCGGTCGCCTTTGTTATATCAAGTATTAAATTATATAATTCCTCCTAAAATTTGGGTAAGGAATTATACCTCCCACAGACGGTTAGGGTTAGGAATAGGGGGTCAGGGAACAGACGGTTAGGGTTAGGAATAGGGGGTCAGGGAACAGACGGTTAGGGTTAGGAATAGGGGGTCAGGGAAAGGGAGTATTTTGCCATAGGAACGACAGGAGGTCCGAATGCACCACGGAGAGGGAACAGTGCAGGCACTGGCGGGTTAGGAATGAGTAAATAAACCTAGACTCAGAGAGTCCAGGGAAAGGCACGGGCACGTTACACTGTCCCAGTTCCCCAAAGCACATTCTTTCCCCCAGTCATTCCAGATTCCAAATTTGGACTAAAGATCCCCTCTTTTTCTTCTTTCTACAGTTACGGTAAGTATCCCATATCTACGGATTTACGGTAAGTATCCCATATCCCACACCCCAGCCAAATTAAATATTTAGTCAATCTACAGTTACGGTAAGTATCCCATGGTTCTAGTGCTTCTTTTGCTTATTTCCCTATTGTTACTGCTGCACTCCAGCTTGTTTCACAATACTACAGCTCACAGCCTTACTTCGGCATTCCACTCCAGCTTGTTTCGCAATACTGCAGCTCACAGCCTTGCTTCGGCATTCTACTCCAGGCTGTTCCTCAATACTGCAGCTCACAGCCTTGTTTCGGCATTCTACTTCCAGCTTGTTCCTCAATACTGTAGCTCACAGCCTTCTCAATACTTCAGCTTAGCTTATTTAGCCTTTCCAATGCTTCAGCTCTTAGCTTGTTTCTCGATACTTCAGCATTCTACTACAGCTTGTTTCCCAATACTGCAGCTCACAGCCTTACTTCGGCATTCTACTTCCAGCTTGTTTCTCGACCCTGCAGCTCACAGCCTTGCTTCGGCATTCTACTTCAGCTTGTTTTTCAATACTGTAGCTCACAGCCTTGTTTCGGCATTCCACTCCAGCTTGTTTCTCAAAACTGCAGCTCACAGCCTTATCTTTCTTCCCCCTGTATTTCTCAGTGTCTTTTTCCCATTGCTTCAGCGTATATTGTGGTCCAGTGCTCATGCCACCGTAGCTACGTTTCGGGATGTCTTTCCCTTCATCAGGCTTGTGGCTGAGCTGCAACTTCTGTGCTTTTATACATGCCCAGTTCCCCAGTGTGCTTGTGGGCGGAGCCATACCCCAGCTACACTCTCTATGATTATAGTTTCCGGTCGCCTTTGTTATATCAAGTATTAAATTATATAATTCCTCCTAAAATTTGGGTAAGGAATTATACCTCCCACAGACGGTTAGGGTTAGGAATAGGGGTCAGGGAACAGACGGTTAGGGTTAGGAATAGGGGTCAGGGAACAGACGGTTAGGGTTAGGAATAGGGGTCAGGGAAAGGGAGTATTTTGCCATAGGAACGACAGGAGGTCCGAATGCACCACGGAGAGGGAACAGTGCAGGCACTGGCGGGTTAGGAATGAGTAAATAAACCTAGACTCAGAGAGTCCAGGGAAAGGCACGGGCACGTTACACTGTCCCAGTTCCCCAAAGCACATTCTTTCCCCAGTCATTCCAGATTCCAAATTTGGACTAAAGATCCCCTCTTTTTCTTCTTTCTACAGTTACGGTAAGTATCCCATATCTACGGTTACGGTAAGTATCCCATATCCCACACCCCAGCCAAATTAAATATTTAGTCAATCTACAGTTACGGTAAGTATCCCATGGTTCTAGTGCTTCTTTTGCTTATTTCCCTATTGTTACTGCTGCACTCCAGCTTGTTTCACAATACTACAGCTCACAGCCTTACTTCGGCATTCCACTCCAGCTTGTTTCGCAATACTGCAGCTCACAGCCTTGCTTCGCATTCTACTCCAGGCTGTTCCTCAATACTGCAGCTCACAGCCTTGTTTCGGCATTCTACTTCCAGCTTGTTCCTCAATACTGTAGCTCACAGCCTTCTCAATACTTCAGCTTAGCTTATTTAGCCTTTCCAATGCTTCAGCTCTTAGCTTGTTTCTCGATACTTCAGCATTCTACTACAGCTTGTTTCCCAATACTGCAGCTCACAGCCTTACTTCGGCATTCTACTTCCAGCTTGTTTCTCGACCCTGCAGCTCACAGCCTTGCTTTGGCATTCTACTTCAGCTTGTTTCTCAATACTGTAGCTCACAGCCTTGTTTCGCATTCCACTCCAGCTTGTTTCTCAAAACTGCAGCTCACAGCCTTATCTTTCTTCCCCTGTATTTCTCAGTGTCTTTTCCCATTGCTTCAGCGTATATTGTGGTCCAGTGCTCATGCCACCGTAGCTACGTTTCGGGATGTCTTTCCCTTCATCAGGCTTGTGGCTGAGCTGCAACTTCTGTGCTTTTATACATGCCCAGTTCCCCAGTGTGCTTGTGGGCGGAGCCATACCCCAGCTACACTCTCTATGATTATAGTTTCCGGTCGCCTTTGTTATATCAAGTATTAAATTATATAATTCCTCCTAAAATTTGGGTAAGGAATTATACCTCCCCAGACGGTTAGGGTTAGGAATAGGGGTCAGGGAACAGACGGTTAGGGTTAGGAATAGGGGTCAGGGAACAGACGGTTAGGGTTAGGAATAGGGGTCAGGGAAAGGGAGTATTTTGCCATAGGAACGACAGGAGGTCCGAATGCACCACGGAGAGGGAACAGTGCAGGCACTGGCGGGTTAGGAATGAGTAAATAAACCTAGACTCAGAGAGTCCAGGGAAAGGCACGGGCACGTTACACTGTCCCAGTTCCCCAAAGCACATTCTTTCCCCAGTCATTCCAGATTCCAAATTTGGACTAAAGATCCCCTCTTTTTCTTCTTTCTACAGTTACGGTAAGTATCCCATATCTACGGTTACGGTAAGTATCCCATATCCCACACCCCAGCCAAATTAAATATTTAGTCAATCTACAGTTACGGTAAGTATCCCATGGTTCTAGTGCTTCTTTTGCTTATTTCCCTATTGTTACTGCTGCACTCCAGCTTGTTTCACAATACTACAGCTCACAGCCTTACTTCGGCATTCCACTCCAGCTTGTTTCGCAATACTGCAGCTCACAGCCTTGCTTCGCATTCTACTCCAGGCTGTTCCTCAATACTGCAGCTCACAGCCTTGTTTCGGCATTCTACTTCCAGCTTGTTCCTCAATACTGTAGCTCACAGCCTTCTCAATACTTCAGCTTAGCTTATTTAGCCTTTCCAATGCTTCAGCTCTTAGCTTGTTTCTCGATACTTCAGCATTCTACTACAGCTTGTTTCCCAATACTGCAGCTCACAGCCTTACTTCGGCATTCTACTTCCAGCTTGTTTCTCGACCCTGCAGCTCACAGCCTTGCTTCGGCATTCTACTTCAGCTTGTTTCTCAATACTGTAGCTCACAGC
>JAUPFM010000163.1:0-67274 GCA_033026295.1 Channa striata
AGAAAATATAAACAAGCTTGTGGGATGTTTCCTTAAAAGACAGTAAATGCATGTAATTCAAGCATCCTTTTATGCTCGCAGCTTGTGGGATGCATGTAATTCAAGCATCCATTTATGCTCATAATCGCCTTTTCTCAGCGAGAAAATGCTGTTTTAAAGCCAAGCTTGTATTGAACAATTTCTGCACCAAACTCAAATAAAACTGTGTCTGCCTTCTTATTTAGCATAAATCCACTTAGCAGAACATATAAACAAGCTTGTGGGATGTTTCCTTAAAAGACAGTAAATGCATGTAATTCAAGCATCCTTTTATGCTCATAATCGCCTTTTCTCAGCGAGAAAATGCTGTTTTGAAGCCAAGCTTGTATTGAACAATTTCTGCACCAAACTCAAATAAAACTGTGTCTGCCTTCTTATTTAGCATAAATCCACTCAGCAGAACTAATAAATTTCGTTGTGGGATGTTTCCTTAAAAGACAGTAAATGCATGTAATTCAAGCATCCTTTTATGCCATAATCGCCTTTTCTCAGCGAGAAAATGCTGTTTTGAAACCAAGCTTGTATTGAACAATTTCTGCACCAAACTCAAATAAAACTGTGTCTGCCTTCTTATTTAGCCTAAATCCACTTAGCAGAACTAATAAATATCGTTGTGGGATGTTTCCTTAAAAGACAGTAAATGCGTGTAATTCAAGCATCCTTTTTATGCTCAATCGCCTTTTCTCAGCGAGAAAATGCTGTTTTAAGCCAAGCTTGTATTGAACAATTTCTGCACCAAACTCAAATAAAACTGTGTCTGCCTTCTTATTTAGCCTAGATCCACTCAGCAGAACATATAAACAAGCTTGTGGGATGTTTCCTTAAAAGACAGTAAATGCATGTAATTCAAGCATCCTTTTATGCTCGCAATCGCCTTTTCTCAGCGAGAAAATGCTGTTTTAAACCAAGCTTGTATTGAACAATTTCTGCACCAAACTCAAATAAAACTTTGTCTGCCTTCTTATTTAGCCTAAATCCACTCAGGAGAGACTGAAAATAAACTTGTGGCATGTTTCCTTAAAAGACAGTAAATGCATGTAATTCAAGAATCCATTTATGCTCGCAATCGCCTTTTCTCAGCGAGAAAATGCTGTTTTTAAGCCAAGCTTGTATTGAACAATTTCTGCACCAAACTCAAATAAAACTGTGTCTGCCTTCTTATTTAGCATAAATCCACTTAGCAGAACTAATAAATATCGTTGTGGGATGTTTCCTTAAAAGACAGTAAATGCATGTAATTCAAGCATCCTTTTATCGCTTAATCGCCTTTTCTCAGCGAGAAAATGCTGTTTTGAAGCCAAGCTTGTATTGAACAATTTCTGCACCAAACTCAAATAAAACTGTGTCTGCCTTCTTATTTAGCCTAAATCCACTCAGCAGAACCTATAAATAAACTTGTGGGATGTTTCCTTAAAAGACAGTAAATGCATGTAATTCAAGCATCCTTTTATGCTCATAATCGCCTTTTCTCAGCGAGAAAATGCTGTTTTGAAGCCAAACTTGTATTTAACAATTTCTGCACCAAACTCAAATGAAACTATGTCTGCCTTCTTATTTAGCCTAAATCCACTCAGGAGAGACTGAAAATAAGCTTGTGGGATGTTTCCTAAAAGACAGTAAATGCATGTAATTCAAGCATCCATTTATGCTCGATTCGCCTTTTCTCAGCGAGAAAATGCTGTTTTGAAGCCAAGCTTGTATTTAACAATTTCTGCACCAAACTCAAATAAAACTGTGTCTGCCTTCTTATTTAGCATAAATCCACTTAGCAGAACTAATAAATATCGTTGTGGGATGTTTCCTTAAAAGACAGTAAATGCATGTAATTCAAGCATCCTTTTATGCTGTAATCGCCTTTTCTCAGCGAGAAAATGCTGTTTTAAACCAAGCTTGTATTGAACAATTTCTGCACCAAACTCAAATAAAACTGTGTCTGCCTTCTTATTTAGCCTAAATCCACTCAGCAGAACATATAAACAAGCTTCTGGCATGTTTCCTTAAAAGACAGTAAATGCATGTAATTCAAGCATCCTTTTATGCTAGCAATCGCCTTTTCTCAGCGAGAAAATGCTGTTTTAAGCCAAGCTTGTATTGAACAATTTCTGCACCAAAATCAAATAAAACTGTGTCTGCCTTCTTATTTAGCATAAATCCACTTAGCAGAACTAATAAATATCGTTGTGGGATGTTTCCTTAAAAGACAGTAAATGCATGTAATTCAAGCATCCTTTTATGCTCATAATCGCCTTTTCTCAGCGAGAAAATGCTGTTTAAACCAAGCTTGTATTGAACAATTTCTGAACCAAACTCAAATAAAACTGTGTCTGCCTTTTTATTTAGCCCAAATCCACTCAGCAGAAAATATAAACAAGCTTGTGGGATGTTTCCTTAAAAGACAGTAAATGCATGTAATTCAAGCATCCTTTTATGCTCGCAGCTTGTGGGATGCATGTAATTCAAGCATCCATTTATGCTCATAATCGCCTTTTCTCAGCGAGAAAATGCTGTTTTGAAGCCAAGCTTGTATTGAACAATTTCTGCACCAAAATCAAATAAAACTGTGTCTGCCTTCTTATTTAGCATAAATCCACTTAGCAGAACTAATAAATATCGTTGTGGGATGTTTCCTTAAAAGACAGTAAATGCATGTAATTCAAGCATCCTTTTATGTTTCATAATCGCCTTTTCTCAGCGAGAAAATGCTGTTTTGAAGCCAAGCTTGTATTGAAAAATTTCTACACCAAACTCAAATAAAACTGTGTCTGCCTTCTTATTTAGCATAAATTCACTTAGCAGAACTAATAAATATCGTTGTGGGATGTTTCCTTAAAAGACAGTAAATGCATGTAATTCAAGCTTCCTTTTATGCTACTTAATCGCCTTTTCTCAGCGAGAAAATGCTGTTTTGAAGCCAAGCTTGTATTGAACAATTTCTGCACCAAACTCAAATAAAACTGTGTCTGCCTTCTTATTTAGCCTAAATCCACTCAGGAGAGACTGAAAATAAGCTTGTGGCATGTTTCCTTAAAAGACAGTAAATGCATGTAATTCAAGCATCCTTTTATGCTCGCAATCCCCTTTTCTCAGCGAGAAAATGGTGTTTTGAAGCCAAGCTTGTATTGAACAATTTCTGCACCAAACTCAAATAAAACCGTGTCTGCCTTCTTATTTAGCATAAATCCACTTAGCAGAACTAATAAATATCGTTGTGGGATGTTTCCTTAAAAGACAGTAAATGCATGTAATTCAAGCATCCTTTTATGCTCGCAATCGCCTTTTCTCAGCGAGAAAATACTGTTTTGAAAACTTGTATTGAACAATTTCTGCACCAAACTCAAATAAAACTGTGTCTGCCTTCTTATTTAGCCTAAATCCACTCAGCAGAACCTATAAATAAACTTGTGGGATGTTTCCTTAAAAGACAGTAAATGCATGTAATTCAAGCATCCTCTTATGCTCGCAATCGCCTTTTCTCAGCGAGAAAATGCTGTTTTAAGCCAAGCTTTATTTAACAATTTCTGCACCAAACTCAAATAAAACTGTGTCTGCCTTCTTATTTAGCATAAATCCACTCAGGAGAGACTGAAAATAAGCTTGTGGGATGTTTCCCTAAAAGACAGTAAATGCATGTAATTCGAGCATCCATTTATGCTCATAATCGCTTTTCTCAGCGAAAAAATACTGTTTTGAAGCCAAGCTTGTATTGAACAATTTCTGCACCAAACTCAAATAAAACTGTGTCTGCCTTCTTATTTAGCCTAAATCCACTCAGCAGAACATATAAACAAGCTTGTGGGATGTTTCCTTAAAAGACAGTAAATGCATGTAATTCAAGCATCCTTTTATGTTGCAATCGCATTTTCTCAGCGAGAAAATGCTGTTTTAAGCCAAGCTTGTATTGAACAATTTCTGCACCAAACTCAAATAAAACTGTGTCTGCCTTCTTATTTAGCCTAAATCCACTCAGCAGAACATATCAACAAGCTTGTGGGATGTTTCCTTAAAAGACAATAAATGCATGTAATTCAAGCATCCTTTTAGGCTCGCAATCGCCTTTTCTCAGCGAGAAAATGCTGTTTTGAAGCCAAGCTTGTATTGAACAATGTCTGCACCAAACTCAAATAAAACTGTGCCTGCCTTCTTATTTAGCATAAATCCACTCAGCAGAACATATAAACAAGCTTGTGGGATGTTTCCTTAAAAGACAGTAAATGCATGTAATTCAAGCATCCTTTTATGCTCGCAATCGCCTTTTCTCAGCGAGAAAATGCTGTTTTGAAACCAAGCTTGTATTGAACAATTTCTGCACCAAACTCAAATAAAACTGTGTCTGCCTTCTTATTTAGCCCAAATCCACTCAGCAGAACATATAAACAAGCTTGTGGGATGTTTCCTTAAAAGACAGTAAATGCATGTAATTCAAGCATCCTTTTATGCTGCAATCGCCTTTTCTCAGCGAGAAAATGCTGTTTTGAAGCCAAGCTTGTATTGAACAATTTCTGCACCAAACTCAAATAAAACTGTGTCTGCCTTCTTATTTAGCATAAATCCACTTAGCAGAACTAATAAATATCGTTGTGGGATGTTTCCATAAAAGACAGTAAATGCATGTAATTCAAGCATCCTTTTATGCTACTTAATCGCCTTTTCTCAGCGAGAAAATGCTGTTTGAAGCCAAGCTTGTATTGAACAATTTCTGCACCAAACTCAAATAAAACTGTGTCTGCCTTCTTATTTAGCCTAAATCAACTCAGCAGAACATATCAACAAGCTTGTGGGATGTTTCCTTAAAAGACAGTCAATGCATGTAATTCAAGCATCCTTTTATGCTCGCAATCTCCTTTTCTCAGCGAGAAAATGCTGTTTTGAAGCCAAGCTTGTATTGAACAATTTCTGCACCAAACTCAAATAAAACTGTGTCTGCCTTCTTATTTAGCCCAAATCCACTCAGGAGAGACTGAAAATAAGCTTGTGGGATGTTTCCCAAAAGACAGTAAATGCATGTAATTCAAGCATCCATTTATGCTTTAATCGCCTTTTCTCAGCGAGAAAATGCTGTTTGAAACCAAGCTTGTATTGAACAACTTTCCGCACCAAACTCAAATAAAACTGTGTCTGCCTTCTTATTTAGCCCAAATCCACTCAGCAGAACATATAAACAAGCTTGTGGGATGTTTCCTTAAAAGACAGTAAATGCATGTAATTCAAGCATCCTTTTATGCTACTTAATCGCCTTTTCTCAGCGAGAAAATGCTGTTTTGAAGCCAAGCTTGTATTGAACAATTTCTGCACCAAACTCAAATAAAACTGTGTCTGCCTTCTTATTTAGCATAAATTCACTTAGCAGAACTAATAAATATCGTTGTGGGATGTTTCCTTAAAAGACAGTAAATGCATGTAATTCAAGCATCCTTTTATGCTCATAATCGCCTTTTCTCAGCGAGAAAATGCTGTTTAAAGCCAAGCTTGTATTGAACAATTTCTACACCAAACTCAAATAAAACTGTGTCTGCCTTCTTATTTAGCATAAATTCACTTAGCAGAACTAATAAATATCGTTGTGGGATGTTTCCTTAAAAGACAGTAAATGCATGTAATTCAAGCATCCTTTTATGCTATAATCGCCTTTTCTCAGCGAGAAAATGCTGTTTTGAAGCCAAGCTTGTATTGAACAATTTCTGCACCAAACTCAAATAAAACTGTGTCTGCCTTCTTATTTAGCCTAAATCCACTCAGGAGAGACTGAAAATAAGCTTGTGGGATGTTTCCCAAAAGACAGTAAATGCATGTAATTCAAGCATCCTTTTATGCTACTTAATCGCCTTTTCTCAGCGAGAAAATGCTGTTTTAAACCAAGCTTGTATTGAACAATTTCTGCACCAAACTCAAATAAAACTGTGTCTGCCTTCTTATTTAGCATAAATCCACTTAGCAGAACTAATAAATATCGTGGGATGTTTCCATAAAAGACAGTAAATGCATGTAATTCAAGCATCCTTTTATGCTGCAATCGCCTTTTCTCAGCGAGAAAATGCTGTTTTAAACCAAGCTTGTATTGAACAATTTCTGCACCAAACTCAAATAAAACTGTGTCTGCCTTCTTATTTAGCCTAAATCCACTCAGGAGAGACTGAAAATAAGCTTGTGGGATGTTTCCCAAAAGACAGTAAATGCATGTAATTCAAGCATCCTTTTATGCTACTTAATCGCCTTTTCTCAGCGAGAAAATGCTGTTTTGAAGCCAAGCTTGTATTGAACAATTTCTGCACCAAACTCAAATAAAACTGTGTCTGCCTTCTTATTTAGCATAAATCCACTTAGCAGAACTAATAAATATCGTGGGATGTTTCCATAAAAGACAGTAAATGCATGTAATTCAAGCATCCTTTTATGCTCGCAATCGCCTTTACTCAGCGAGAAAATGCTGTTTTGAAGCCAAGCTTGTATTGAACAATTTCTGCACCAAACTCAAATAAAACTGTGTCTGCCTTCTTATTTAGCCTAAATCAACTCAGCAGAACATATCAACAAGCTTGTGGGATGTTTCCTTAAAAGACAATAAATGCATGTAATTCAAGCATCCTTTTAGGCTCGCAATCGCCTTTTCTCAGCGAGAAAATGCTGTTTTGAAGCCAAGCTTGTATTGAACAATTTCTGCACCAAACTCAAATAAAACTGTGTCTGCCTTCTTATTTAGCATAAATCCACTTAGCAGAACTAATAAATATCGTTGTGGGATGTTTCCTTAAAAGACAGTAAATGCATGTAATTCAAGCATCCTTTTATGCTCGCAATCATCTTTTCTCAGCGAGAAAATGCTGTTTTGAAGCCAAGCTTTTATTGAACAATTTCTGCACCAAACTCAAAAAAACTGTGTCTGCCTTCTTATTTAGCATAAATCCACTTAGTTGAACTAATAAATATCGTTGTGGGATGTTTCCTTAAAAGACAGTAAATGCATGTAATTCAAGCATCCTTGTATGCTCGCAATCGCCTTTTCTCAGCGAGAAAATGCTGTTTTGAAGCCAAGCTTGTATTTAACAATTTCTGCACCAAACTCAAATAAAACTGTGTCTGCCTTCTTATTTAGCATAAATCCACTTAGAAGAACTAATAAATATCGTTGTGGGATGTTTCCTTAAAAGACAGTAAATGCATGTAATTCAAGCATCCTTTTATGCTCATAATCGCCTTTTCTCAGCGAGAAAATGCTGTTTGAAGCTAAGCTTGTATTGAACAATTTCTGCACCAAACTCAAATAAAACTGTGTCTGCCTTCTTATTTAGCCCAAATCCACTCAGCAGAACATATAAACAAGCTTGTGGGATGTTTCCTTAAAAGACAGTAAATGCATGTAATTCAAGCATCCTTTTATGCTTTAATCGCCTTTTCTCAGCGAGAAAATGCTGTTTAAAGCCAAAGCTTGTATTGAACAATTTCTGCACCAAACTCAAATAAAACTGTGTCTGCCTTCTTATTTAGCATAAATCCACTTAGCAGAACTAATAAATATCGTTGTGGGATGTTTCCTTAAAAGACAGTAAATGCATGTAATTCAAGCATCCTTTTATGCTCATAATCGCCTTTTCTCAGCGAGAAAATACTGTTTTGAAGCCAAGCTTGTATTGAACAATTTCTGCACCAAACTCAAACAAAACTGTGTCTGCCTTCTTATTTAGCCTAAATCCACTCAGGAGAGACTGAAAATAAGCTTGTGGGATGTTTCCTAAAAGACAGTAAATGCATGTAATTCAAGCATCCATTTATGCTTAATCGCCTTTTCTCAGCGAGAAAATACTGTTTTGAAGCAAAGCTTGTATTGAACAATTTCTGCACCAAACTCAAATAAAACTGTGTCTGCCTTCTTATTTAGCCTAAATCCACTCAGCAGAACATATAAACAAGCTTGTGGGATGTTTCCTTAAAAGACAGTAAATGCATGTAATTCAAGCAACCTTTTATGCTAGCAATCGCCTTTTCTCAGCGAGAAAATGCTGTTTTAAAGCCAAGCTTGTATTGAACAATTTCTGCACCAAACTCAAATAAAACTGTGTCTGCCTTCTTATTTAGCCTAAATCCACTCAGGAGAGACTGAAAATAAGCTTGTGGGATGTTTCCCAAAAGACAGTAAATGCATGTAATTCAAGCATCCATTTATGCTCATAATCGCCTTTTCTCAGCGAGAAAATGCTGTTTTGAAACCAAGCTTGTATTGAACAACTTTCCGCACCAAACTCAAATAAAACTGTGTCTGCCTTCTTATTTAGCCCAAATCCACTCAGCAGAACATATAAACAAGCTTGTGGGATGTTTCCTTAAAAAGACAGTAAATGCATGTAATTCAAGCATCCTTTTATGCTGCAATCGCCTTTTCTCAGCGAGAAAATGCTGTTTTGAAGCCAAGCTTGTATTGAACAATTTCTGCACCAAACTCAAATAAAACTGTGTCTGCCTTCTTATTTAGCATAAATCCACTTAGCAGAACTAATAAATATCGTTGTGGGATGTTTCCTTAAAAGACAGTAAATGCATGTAATTCAAGCATCCTTTTATGCTGTAATCGCCTTTTCTCAGCGAGAAAATGCTGTTTTGAAGCCAAGCTTGTATTGAACAATTTCTACACCAAACTCAAATAAAACTGTGTCTGCCTTCTTATTTAGCATAAATTCACTTAGCAGAACTAATAAATATCGTTGTGGGATGTTTCCTCAAAAGACAGTAAATGCATGTAATTCAAGCATCCATTTATGCTCATGTAATCGCCTTTTCTCAGCGAGAAAATGCTGTTTTGAAACCAAGCTTGTATTGAACAACTTTCCGCACCAAACTCAAATAAAACTGTGTCTGCCTTCTTATTTAGCCCAAATCCACTCAGCAGAACATATAAACAAGCTTGTGGGATGTTTCCTTAAAAGACAGTAAATGCATGTAATTCAAGCATCCTTTTATGCTCGCAATCGCCTTTTCTCAGCGAGAAAATGCTGTTTTGAAGCCAAGCTTGTATTGAACAATTTCTGCACCAAACTCAAATAAAACTGTGTCTGCCTTCTTATTTAGCATAAATCCACTTAGCAGAACTAATAAATATCGTTGTGGGATGTTTCCTTAAAAGACAGTAAATGCATGTAATTCAAGCATCCTTTTATGCTCATAATCGCCTTTTCTCAGCGAGAAAATGCTGTTTTAAAGCCAAGCTTGTATTGAACAATTTCTACACCAAACTCAAATAAAACTGTGTCTGCCTTCTTATTTAGCATAAATTCACTTAGCAGAACTAATAAATATCGTTGTGGGATGTTTCCTTAAAAGACAGTAAATGCATGTAATTCAAGCATCCTTTTATGCTTAATCGCCTTTTCTCAGCGAGAAAATGCTGTTTTGAAGCCAAGCTTGTATTGAACAATTTCTGCACCAAACTCAAATAAAACTGTGTCTGCCTTCTTATTTAGCCCAAATCCACTCAGCAGAACATATAAACAAGCTTGTGGGATGTTTCCTTAAAAGACAGTAAATGCATGTAATTCAAGCATCCTTTTATGCTCATAATCGCCTTTTCTCAGCGAGAAAATGCTGTTTTGAAGCCAAAGCTTGTATTGAACAATTTCTGCACCAAACTCAAATAAAACTGTGTCTGCCTTCTTATTTAGCATAAATCCACTTAGCAGAACTAATAAATATCGTTGTGGGATGTTTCCTTAAAAGACAGTAAATGCATGTAATTCAAGCATCCTTTTATGCTCATAATCGCCTTTTCTCAGCGAGAAAATACTGTTTTGAAGCCAAGCTTGTATTGAACAATTTCTGCACCAAACTCAAATAAAACTGTGTCTGCCTTCTTATTTAGCCTAAATCCACTCAGGAGAGACTGAAAACAAGCTTGTGGCATGTTTCCTTAAAAGACAGTAAATGCATGTAATTCAAGCATCCTTTTATGCTCATAATCGCCTTTTCTCAGCGAGAAAATGCTGTTTTGAAGCCAAGCTTGTATTGAACAATTTCTGCACCAAACTCAAATAAAACTGTGTCTGCCTTCTTATTTAGCCTAAATCCACTCAGGAGAGACTGAAAATAAGCTTGTGGGATGTTTCCCTAAAAGACAGTAAATGCATGTAATTCAAGCATCCATTTATGCTTGCAATCGCCTTTTCTCAGCGAAAAAATACTGTTTTGAAGCCAAGCTTGTATTGAACAATTTCTGCACCAAACTCAAATAAAACTGTGTCTGCCTTCTTATTTAGCCTAAATCCACTCAGCAGAACATATAAACAAGCTTGTGGGATGTTTCCTTAAAAGACAGTAAATGCATGTAATTCAAGCAACCTTTTATGCTAGCAATCGCCTTTTCTCAGCGAGAAAATGCTGTTTTGAAGCCAAGCTTGTATTGAACAATTTCTGCACCAAACTCAAATAAAACTGTGTCTGCCTTCTTATTTAGCCTAAATCCACTCAGGAGAGACTGAAAATAAGCTTGTGGGATGTTTCCCCAAAAGACAGTAAATGCATGTAATTCAAGCATCCATTTATGCTCGCAATCGCCTTTTCTCAGCGAGAAAATGCTGTTTTGAAACCAAGCTTGTATTGAACAACTTTCCGCACCAAACTCAAATAAAACTGTGTCTGCCTTCTTATTTAGCCCAAATCCACTCAGCAGAACATATAAACAAGCTTGTGGGATGTTTCCTTAAAAGACAGTAAATGCATGTAATTCAAGCATCCTTTTATGCTCGCAATCGCCTTTTCTCAGCGAGAAAATGCTGTTTTGAAGCCAAGCTTGTATTGAACAATTTCTGCACCAAACTCAAATAAAACTGTGTCTGCCTTCTTATTTAGCATAAATCCACTTAGCAGAACTAATAAATATCGTTGTGGGATGTTTCCTTAAAAGACAGTAAATGCATGTAATTCAAGCATCCTTTTATGCTTAATCGCCTTTTCTCAGCGAGAAAATGCTGTTTTAAGCCAAGCTTGTATTGAACAATTTCTGCACCAAACTCAAAAAAACTGTGTCTGCCTTCTTATTTAGCATAAATTCACTTAGCAGAACTAATAAATATCGTTGTGGGATGTTTCCTTAAAAGACAGTAAATGCATGTAATTCAAGCATCCTTTTATGCTCTTAATCGCCTTTTCTCAGCGAGAAAATGCTGTTTTGAAGCCAAGCTTGTATTGAACAATTTCTGCACCAAACTCAAATAAAACTGTGTCTGCCTTCTTATTTAGCATAAATCCACTTAGCAGAACTAATAAATATCGTTGTGGGATGTTTCCTTAAAAGACAGTAAATGCATGTAATTCAAGCATCCTTTTATGCTACTTAATCGCCTTTTCTCAGCGAGAAAATGCTGTTTTAAAGCCAAGCTTGTATTGAACAATTTCTGCACCAAACTCAAATAAAACTGTGTCTGCCTTCTTATTTAGCCTAAATCCACTTAGCAGAACTAATAAATATCGTTGTGGGATGTTTCCTTAAAAGACAGTAAATGCATGTAATTCAAGCATCCTTTTATGCTCTGTAATCGCCTTTTCTCAGCGAGAAAATGCTGTTTTAAAGCCAAGCTTGTATTGAACAATTTCTGCACCAAACTCAAATAAAACTGTGTCTGCCTTCTTATTTAGCCTAAATCCACTCAGGAGAGACTGAAAATAAGCTTGTGGGATGTTTCCTAAAGGACAGTAAATGCATGTAATTCAAGCATCCATTTATGCTCATAATCGCCTTTTCTCAGCGAGAAAATGCTGTTTTGAAGCCAAGCTTGTATTGAACAATTTCTGCACCAAACTCAAATAAAACTGTGTCTGCCTTCTTATTTAGCCTAAATCCACTCAGGAGAGACTGAAAATAAGCTTGTGGGATGTTTCCCTAAAGGACAGTAAATGCATGTAATTCAAGCATCCTTTTACGCTCATAACGCCTTTTCTCAGCGAGAAAATGCTGTTTTAAGCCAAGCTTGTATTGAACAATTTCTGCACCAAACTCAAATAAAACTGTGTCTGCCTTCTTATTTAGCATAAATCCACTTAGCAGAACTAATAAATATCGTTGTGGGATGTTTCCTTAAAAGACAGTAAATGCATGTAATTCAAGCATCCTTTTATGCTCATAATCGCCTTTTCTCAGCGAGAAAATGCTGTTTTGAAGCCAAGCTTGTATTGAACAATTTCTGCACCAAACTCAAATAAAACTGTGTCTGCCTTCTTATTTAGCATAAATCCACTTAGCAGAACTAATAAATATCGTTGTGGGATGTTTCCTTAAAAGACAGTAAATGCATGTAATTTAAGCATCCTTTTATGCTCATAATCGCCTTTTCTCAGCGAGAAAATGCTGTTTTGAAGCCAAGCTTGTATTGAACAATTTCTGCACCAAACTCAAATAAAACTGTGTCTGCCTTCTTATTTAGCCCAAATCCACTCAGCAGAACATATAAACAAGCTTGTGGCATGTTTCCTTAAAAGACAGTAAATGCATGTAATTCAAGCATCCTTTTATGCTCATAATCGCCTTTTCTCAGCGAGAAAATGCTGTTTTTAAAGCCAAGCTTGTATTGAACAATTTCTGCACCAAACTCAAATAAAACTGTGTCTGCCTTCTTATTTAGCATAAATCCACTCAGCAGAACTAATAAATATCGTTGTGGGATGTTTCCTTAAAAGACAGTAAATGCATGTAATTCAAGCATCCTTTTATGCTCGCAATCGCCTTTTCTCAGCGAGAAAATGCTGTTTGAAACCAAGCTTGTATTGAACAATTTCTGCACCAAACTCAAATAAAACTGTGTCTGCCTTCTTATTTAGCCCAAATCCACTCAGCAGAACATATAAACAAGCTTGTGGCATGTTTCCTTAAAAGACAGTAAATGCATGTAATTCAAGCATCCTTTTATGCTGCAATCGCATTTTCTCAGCGAGAAAATGCTGTTTTGAAGCCAAGCTTGTATTGAACAATTTCTGCACCAAACTCAAATAAAACTGTGTCTGCCTTCTTATTTAGCATAAATCCACTCAGCAGAACTAATAAATATCGTTGTGGGATGTTTCCTTAAAAGACAGTAAATGCATGTAATTCAAGCATCCTTTACGCTCAACGCCTTTTCTCAGCGAGAAAATGATGTTTTGAAGCCAAGCTTGTATTGAACAATTTCTGCACCAAACTCAAATAAAACTGTGTCTGCCTTCTTATTTAGCATAAATCCACTTAGCAGAACTAATAAATATCGTTGTGGGATGTTTCCTTAAAAGACAGTAAATGCATGTAATTCAAGCATCCTTTTATGCTCGCAATCGCCTTTTCTCAGCGAGAAAATGATGTTTGAAGCCAAGCTTGTATTGAACAATTTCTGCACCAAACTCAAATAAAACTGTGTCTGCCTTCTTATTTAGCCTAAATCCACTTAGCAGAACTAATAAATATCGTTGTGGGATGTTTCCTTAAAAGACAGTAAATGCATGTAATTCAAGCATCCTTTTATGCTGCAATCGCCTTTTCTCAGCGAGAAAATGCTGTTTTGAAGCCAAGCTTGTATTGAACAATTTCTGCACCAAACTCAAATAAAACTGTGTCTGCCTTCTTATTTAGCATAAATCCACTTAGCAGAACTAATAAATATCGTTGTGGGATGTTTCCTTAAAAGACAGTAAATGCATGTAATTCAAGCATCCTTTTATGCTCGCAATCGCCTTTTCTCAGCGAGAAAATGCTGTTTTGAAGCCAAGCTTGTATTGAACAATTTCTGCACCAAACTCAAATAAAACTGTGTCTGCCTTCTTATTTAGCCCAAATCCACTCAGCAGAACATATAAACAAGCTTGTGGCATGTTTCCTTAAAAGACAGTAAATGCATGTAATTCAAGCATCCTTTTATGCTGTAATCGCCTTTTCTCAGCGAGAAAATGCTGTTTTGAAGCCAAGCTTGTATTGAACAATTTCTGCACCAAACTCAAATAAAACTGTGTCTGCCTTCTTATTTAGCATAAATTCACTTAGCAGAACTAATAAATATCGTTGTGGGATGTTTCCTTAAAAGACAGTAAATGCATGTAATTCAAGCATCCTTTTATGCTCATAATCGCCTTTTCTCAGCGAGAAAATGCTGTTTTGAAGCCAAGCTTGTATTGAACAATTTCTGCACCAAACTCAAATAAAACTGTGTCTGCCTTCTTATTTAGCCCAAATCCACTCAGCAGAACATATAAACGAGCTTGTGGCATGTTTCCATAAAAGACAGTAAATGCATGTAATTCAAGCATCCTTTTTATGCTGCAATCGCCTTTTTCTCAGCGAGAAAATGCTGTTTTGAAGCCAAGCTTGTATTGAACAATTTCTGCACCAAACTCAAATAAAACTGTGTCTGCCTTCTTATTTAGCCTAAATCCACTCAGGAGAGACTGAAAATAAGCTTGTGGGATGTTTCCCTAAAGGACAGTAAATGCATGTAATTCAAGCATCCATTTATGCTTGCAATCGCCTTTTCTCAGCGAGAAAATGCTGTTTTGAAGCCAAGCTTGTATTGAACAATTTCTGCACCAAACTCAAATAAAACTGTGTCTGCCTTCTTATTTAGCATAAATTCACTTAGCAGAACTAATAAATATCGTTGTGGGATGTTTCCTTAAAAGACAGTAAATGCATGTAATTCAAGCATCCTTTTATGCTCAGAATCGCCTTTTCTCAGCGAGAAAATGCTGTTTGAAGCCAAGCTTGTATTGAACAATTTCTGC
This sequence comes from Channa striata, assembly GCA_033026295.1. Taxonomy (NCBI): domain Eukaryota; kingdom Metazoa; phylum Chordata; class Actinopteri; order Anabantiformes; family Channidae; genus Channa; species Channa striata. The sequence continues at coordinate 14,758 of JAUPFM010000163.1, forward strand.
ACCAAACTCAAATAAAACTGTGTCTGCCTTCTTATTTAGCCCAAATCCACTCAGCAGAACATATAAACAAGCTTGTGGCATGTTTCCTTAAAAGACAGTAAATGCATGTAATTCAAGCATCCTTTTATGCTCATAATCGCCTTTTCTCAGCGAGAAAATGCTGTTTTGAAGCCAAGCTTGTATTGAACAATTTCTGCACCAAACTCAAATAAAACTGTGTCTGCCTTCTTATTTAGCATAAATCCACTTAGCAGAACTAATAAATATCGTTGTGGGATGTTTCCTTAAAAGACAGTAAATGCATGTAATTCAAGCATCCTTTTATGCTCGCAATCGCCTTTTCTCAGCGAGAAAATGCTGTTTTGAAGCCAAGCTTGTATTGAACAATTTCTGCACCAAACTCAAATAAAACTGTGTCTGCCTTCTTATTTAGCCCAAATCCACTCAGCAGAACATATAAACAAGCTTGTGGCATGTTTCCTTAAAAGACAGTAAATGCATGTAATTCAAGCATCCTTTTATGCTCATAACGCCTTTTTCAGCGAGAAAATGATGTTTTGAAGCCAAGCTTGTATTGAACAATTTCTGCACCAAACTCAAATAAAACTGTGTCTGCCTTCTTATTTAGCCTAAATCCACTCAGGGAGACTGAAAATAAGCTTGTGGGATGTTTCCTAAAAGACAGTAAATGCATGTAATTCAAGCATCCATTTATGCTCGCAATCGCCTTTTCTCAGCGAGAAAATGCTGTTTTAAGCCAAGCTTGTATTGAACAATTTCTGCACCAAACTCAAATAAAACTGTGTCTGCCTTCTTATTTAGCATAAATCCACTTAGCAGAACTAATAAATATCGTTGTGGGATGTTTCCTTAAAAGACAGTAAATGCATGTAATTCAAGCATCCTTTTATATCTCAACGCCTTTTCTCAGCGAGAAAATGATGTTTTGAAGCCAAGCTTGTATTGAACAATTTCTGCACCAAACTCAAATAAAACTGTGTCTGCCTTCTTATTTAGCCCAAATCCACTCAGCAGAACATATAAACAAGATTGTGGGATGTTTCCTTAAAAGACAGTAAATGCATGTAATTCAAGCATCCTTTTATGCTGCAATCGCCTTTTCTCAGCGAGAAAATGCTGTTTTGAAGCCAAGCTTGTATTGAACAATTTCTGCACCAAACTCAAATAAAACTGTGTCTGCCTTCTTATTTAGCCCAAATCCACTCAGCAGAACATATAAACAAGCTTGTGGCATGTTTCCTTAAAAGACAGTAAATGCATGTAATTCAAGCATCCTTTTATGCTCAACGCCTTTTTCAGCGAGAAAATGATGTTTTGAAGCCAAGCTTGTATTGAACAATTTCTGCACCAAACTCAAATAAAACTGTGTCTGCCTTCTTATTTAGCCTAAATCCACTCAGGGAGACTGAAAATAAGCTTGTGGGATGTTTCCTAAAAGACAGTAAATGCATGTAATTCAAGCATCCATTTATGCTCATAATCGCCTTTTCTCAGCGAGAAAATGCTGTTTTAAAGCCAAGCTTGTATTGAACAATTTCTGCACCAAACTCAAATAAAACTGTGTCTGCCTTCTTATTTAGCATAAATCCACTTAGCAGAACTAATAAATATCGTTGTGGGATGTTTCCTTAAAAGACAGTAAATGCATGTAATTCAAGCATCCTTTTATGCTCTAATCGCCTTTTCTCAGCGAGAAAATGCTGTTTGAAGCCAAGCTTGTATTGAACAATTTCTGCACCAAACTCAAATAAAACTGTGTCTGCCTTCTTATTTAGCATAAATCCACTTAGCAGAACTAATAAATATCGTTGTGGGATGTTTCCTTAAAAGACAGTAAATGCATGTAATTCAAGCATCCTTTTATGCTCGCAATCGCCTTTTCTCAGCGAGAAAATGCTGTTTGAAGCCAAGCTTGTATTGAACAATTTCTGCACCAAACTCAAATAAAACTGTGTCTGCCTTCTTATTTAGCCCAAATCCACTCAGCAGAACATATAAACAAGCTTGTGGCATGTTTCCTTAAAAGACAGTAAATGCATGTAATTCAAGCATCCTTTTATGCTCATAACGCCTTTTTCAGCGAGAAAATGATGTTTTGAAGCCAAGCTTGTATTGAACAATTTCTGCACCAAACTCAAATAAAACTGTGTCTGCCTTCTTATTTAGCCTAAATCCACTCAGGGAGACTGAAAATAAGCTTGTGGGATGTTTCCTAAAAGACAGTAAATGCATGTAATTCAAGCATCCATTTATGCTCATAATCGCCTTTTCTCAGCGAGAAAATGCTGTTTTGAAGCCAAGCTTGTATTGAACAATTTCTGCACCAAACTCAAATAAAACTGTGTCTGCCTTCTTATTTAGCATAAATCCACTTAGCAGAACTAATAAATATCGTTGTGGGATGTTTCCTTAAAAGACAGTAAATGCATGTAATTCAAGCATCCTTTTATGCTCATAACGCCTTTTCTCAGCGAGAAAATGATGTTTTGAAGCCAAGCTTGTATTGAACAATTTCTGCACCAAACTCAAATAAAACTGTGTCTGCCTTCTTATTTAGCCCAAATCCACTCAGCAGAACATATAAACAAGATTGTGGGATGTTTCCTTAAAAAAGACAGTAAATGCATGTAATTCAAGCATCCTTTTATGCTTTCATAATCGCCTTTTCTCAGCGAGAAAATGCTGTTTTGAAGCCAAGCTTGTATTGAACAATTTCTGCACCAAACTCAAATAAAACTGTGTCTGCCTTCTTATTTAGCCCAAATCCACTCAGCAGAACATATAAACAAGCTTGTGGCATGTTTCCTTAAAAGACAGTAAATGCATGTAATTCAAGCATCCTTTTATGCTCGCAACGCCTTTTTTCAGCGAGAAAATGATGTTTTGAAGCCAAGCTTGTATTGAACAATTTCTGCACCAAACTCAAATAAAACTGTGTCTGCCTTCTTATTTAGCCTAAATCCACTCAGGGGAGACTGAAAATAAGCTTGTGGGATGTTTCCCTAAAAGACAGTAAATGCATGTAATTCAAGCATCCATTTATGCTCACAATCGCCTTTTCTCAGCGAGAAAATGCTGTTTTTAAAGCCAAGCTTGTATTGAACAATTTCTGCACCAAACTCAAATAAAACTGTGTCTGCCTTCTTATTTAGCATAAATCCACTTAGCAGAACTAATAAATATCGTTGTGGGATGTTTCCTTAAAAGACAGTAAATGCATGTAATTCAAGCATCCTTTTATGCTCATAACGCCTTTTCTCAGCGAGAAAATGATGTTTTGAAGCCAAGCTTGTATTGAACAATTTCTGCACCAAACTCAAATAAAACTGTGTCTGCCTTCTTATTTAGCCCAAATCCACTCAGCAGAACATATAAACAAGATTGTGGGATGTTTCCTTAAAAGACAGTAAATGCATGTAATTCAAGCATCCTTTTATGCTCTAATCGCCTTTTCTCAGCGAGAAAATGCTGTTTTGAAGCCAAGCTTGTATTGAACAATTTCTGCACCAAACTCAAATAAAAGTGTGTCTGCCTTCTTATTTAGCCTAAATCCACTCAGCAGAACATATAAACAAGCTTGTGGGATGTTTCTTAAAAGACAGTAAATGCATGTAATTCAAGCATCCATTTATGCTGCAATCGCCTTTTCTCAGCGAGAAAATGCTGTTTTGAAGCCAAGCTTGTATTGAACAATTTCTGCACCAAACTCAAATAAAACTGTGTCTGCCTTCTTATTTAGCATAAATCCACTCAGCAGAACTAATAAATATCGTTGTGGGATGTTTCCTTAAAAGACAGTAAATGCATGTAATTCAAGCATCCTTTTATGCTTCAGAATCGCCTTTTCTCAGCGAGAAAATGCTGTTTTGAAGCCAAGCTTGTATTGAACAATTTCTGAACCAAACTCAAATAAAACTGTGTCTGCCTTCTTATTAAGCCTAAATCCACTTAGCAGAACTAATAAATATCGTTGTGGGATGTTTCCTTAAAAGACAGTAAATGCATGTAATTCAAGCATCCTTTTATGCTCATAATCGCCTTTTCTCAGCGAGAAAATGCTGTTTTAAAGCCAAGCTTGTATTGAACAATTTCTGCACCAAACTCAAATAAAACTGTGTCTGCCTTCTTATTTAGCATAAATTCACTTAGCAGAACTAATAAATATCGTTGTGGGATGTTTCCTTAAAAGACAGTAAATGCATGTAATTCAAGCATCCTTTTATGCTCATAATCGCCTTTTCTCAGCGAGAAAATGCTGTTTTAAAGCCAAGCTTGTATTGAACAATTTCTGCACCAAACTCAAATAAAACTGTGTCTGCCTTCTTATTTAGCCCAAATCCACTCAGCAGAACATATAAACAAGCTTGTGGCATGTTTCCTTAAAAGACAGTAAATGCATGTAATTCAAGCATCCTTTTATGCTCGCAATCGCCTTTTTCAGCGAGAAAATGCTGTTTTGAAGCCAAGCTTGTATTGAACAATTTCTGCACCAAACTCAAATAAAACTGTGTCTGCCTTCTAATTTAGCCTAAATCCACTCAGGAGAGACTGAAAATAAGCTTGTGGGATGTTTCCCTAAAGGACAGTAAATGCATGTAATTCAAGCATCCATTTATGCTACTTAATCGCCTTTTCTCAGCGAGAAAATGCTGTTTTGAAGCCAAGCTTGTATTGAACAATTTCTGCACCAAACTCAAATAAAACTGTGTCTGCCTTCTTATTTAGCATAAATCCACTTAGCAGAACTAATAAATATCGTTGTGGGATGTTTCCTTAAAAGACAGTAAATGCATGTAATTCAAGCATCCTTTTATGCTCATGAGTCGCCTTTTCTCAGCGAGAAAATGCTGTTTTAAAGCCAAGCTTGTATTGAACAATTTCTGAACCAAACTCAAATAAAACTGTGTCTGCCTTCTTATTTAGCCTAAATCCACTTAGCAGAACTAATAAATATCGTTGTGGGATGTTTCCTTAAAAGACAGTAAATGCATGTAATTCAAGCATCCTTTTATGCTCATAATCGCCTTTTCTCAGCGAGAAAATGCTGTTTTGAAGCCAAGCTTGTATTGAACAATTTCTGCACCAAACTCAAATAAAACTGTGTCTGCCTTCTTATTTAGCATAAATCCACTCAGCAGAACTAATAAATATCGTTGTGGGATGTTTCCTTAAAAGACAGTAAATGCATGTAATTCAAGCATCCTTTTACGCTCAACGCCTTTTCTCAGCGAGAAAATGATGTTTTGAAGCCAAGCTTGTATTGAACAATTTCTGCACCAAACTCAAATAAAACTGTGTCTGCCTTCTTATTTAGCATAAATCCACTTAGCAGAACTAATAAATATCGTTGTGGGATGTTTCCTTAAAAGACAGTAAATGCATGTAATTCAAGCATCCTTTTATGCTCTTAATCGCCTTTTCTCAGCGAGAAAATGATGTTTTGAAGCCAAGCTTGTATTGAACAATTTCTGCACCAAACTCAAATAAAACTGTGTCTGCCTTCTTATTTAGCATAAATCCACTTAGCAGAACTAATAAATATCGTTGTGGGATGTTTCCTTAAAAGACAGTAAATGCATGTAATTCAAGCATCCTTTTATGCTCGCATAATCGCCTTTTCTCAGAGAAAATGCTGTTTTAAAGCCAAGCTTGTATTGAACAATTTCTGCACCAAACTCAAATAAAACTGTGCCTGCCTTCTTATTTAGCATAAATTCACTCAGCAGAACTAATAAATATCGTTGTGGGATGTTTCCTTAAAAGACAGTAAATGCATGTAATTCAAGCATCCATTTATGCTTGCAATCGCCTTTTCTCAGCGAGAAAATGCTGTTTTGAAGCCAAGCTTGTATTGAACAATTTCTGCACCAAACTCAAATAAAACTGTGTCTGCCTTCTTATTTAGCATAAATTCACTTAGCAGAACTAATAAATATCGTTGTGGGATGTTTCCTTAAAAGACAGTAAATGCATGTAATTCAAGCTTCCTTTTATGCTTTCTTAATCGCCTTTTCTCAGCGAGAAAATGCTGTTTTGAAGCCAAGCTTGTATTGAACAATTTCTGCACCAAACTCAAATAAAACTGTGTCTGCCTTCTTATTTAGCCCAAATCCACTCAGCAGAACATATAAACAAGCTTGTGGCATGTTTCCTTAAAAGACAGTAAATGCATGTAATTCAAGCATCCTTTTATGCTCATAACGCCTTTTCTCAGCGAGAAAATGCTGTTTTGAAGCCAAGCTTGTATTGAACAATTTCTGCACCAAACTCAAATAAAACTGTGTCTGCCTTCTTATTTAGCATAAATCCACTTAGCAGAACTAATAAATATCGTTGTGGGATGTTTCCTTAAAAGACAGTAAATGCATGTAATTCAAGCATCCTTTTATGCTCGCAACGCCTTTTCTCAGCGAGAAAATGATGTTTTGAAGCCAAGCTTGTATTGAACAATTTCTGCACCAAACTCAAATAAAACTGTGTCTGCCTTCTTATTTAGCCCAAATCCACTCAGCAGAACATATAAACAAGATTGTGGGATGTTTCCTTAAAAGACAGTAAATGCATGTAATTCAAGCATCCTTTTATGCTCAGAATCGCCTTTTCTCAGCGAGAAAATGCTGTTTTGAAGCCAAGCTTGTATTGAACAATTTCTGCACCAAACTCAAATAAAACTGTGTCTGCCTTCTTATTTAGCCTAAATCCACTCAGCAGAACATATAAACAAGCTTGTGGGATGTTTCCTTAAAAGACAGTAAATGCATGTAATTCAAGCATCCATTTATGCTCGCAATCGCCTTTTCTCAGCGAGAAAATGCTGTTTTGAAGCCAAGCTTGTATTGAACAATTTCTGCACCAAACTCAAATAAAACTGTGTCTGCCTTCTTATTTAGCATAAATCCACTCAGCAGAACTAATAAATATCGTTGTGGGATGTTTCCTTAAAAGACAGTAAATGCATGTAATTCAAGCATCCTTTTATGCTGCAAACGCCTTTTCTCAGCGAGAAAATGCTGTTTTAAAGCCAAGCTTGTATTGAACAATTTCTGCACCAAACTCAAATAAAACTGTGTCTGCCTTCTTATTTAGCATAAATTCACTTAGCAGAACTAATAAATATCGTTGTGGGATGTTTCCTTAAAAGACAGTAAATGCATGTAATTCAAGCATCCTTTTATGCTCGTAATCGCCTTTTCTCAGCGAGAAAATGCTGTTTTGAAGCCAAGCTTGTATTGAACAATTTCTGCACCAAACTCAAATAAAACTGTGTCTGCCTTCTTATTTAGCCCAAATCCACTCAGCAGAACATATAAACAAGCTTGTGGCATGTTTCCTTAAAAGACAGTAAATGCATGTAATTCAAGCATCCTTTTATGCTCGCAATCGCCTTTTCTCAGCGATAAAATGCTGTTTTGAAGCCAAGCTTGTATTGAACAATTTCTGCACCAAACTCAAATAAAACTGTGTCTGCCTTCTTATTTAGCCTAAATCCACTCAGGAGAGACTGAAAATAAGCTTGTGGGATGTTTCCCTAAAGGACAGTAAATGCATGTAATTCAAGCATCCATTTATGCTTGCAATCGCCTTTTCTCAGCGAGAAAATGCTGTTTTGAAGCCAAGCTTGTATTGAACAATTTCTGCACCAAACTCAAATAAAACTGTGTCTGCCTTCTTATTTAGCATAAATTCACTTAGCAGAACTAATAAATATCGTTGTGGAATGTTTCCTTAAAAGACAGTAAATGCATGTAATTCAAGCTTCCTTTTATGCTTTCTTAATCGCCTTTTCTCAGCGAGAAAATGCTGTTTTGAAGCCAAGCTTGTATTGAACAATTTCTGCACCAAACTCAAATAAAACTGTGTCTGCCTTCTTATTTAGCCCAAATCCACTCAGCAGAACATATAAACAAGCTTGTGGCATGTTTCCTTAAAAGACAGTAAATGCATGTAATTCAAGCATCCTTTTATGCTCATAATCGCCTTTTCTCAGCGAGAAAATGCTGTTTTGAAGCCAAGCTTGTATTGAACAATTTCTGCACCAAACTCAAATAAAACTGTGTCTGCCTTCTTATTTAGCATAAATCCACTTAGCAGAACTAATAAATATCGTTGTGGGATGTTTCCTTAAAAGACAGTAAATGCATGTAATTCAAGCATCCTTTTATGCTGCATAATCGCCTTTTCTCAGCGAGAAAATGCTGTTTTGAAGCCAAGCTTGTATTGAACAATTTCTGCACCAAACTCAAATAAAACTGTGTCTGCCTTCTTATTTAGCCCAAATCCACTCAGCAGAACATATAAACAAGCTTGTGGCATGTTTCCTTAAAAGACAGTAAATGCATGTAATTCAAGCATCCTTTTATGCTCATAACGCCTTTTTCAGCGAGAAAATGATGTTTTGAAGCCAAGCTTGTATTGAACAATTTCTGCACCAAACTCAAATAAAACTGTGTCTGCCTTCTTATTTAGCCTAAATCCACTCAGGGAGACTGAAAATAAGCTTGTGGGATGTTTCCTAAAAGACAGTAAATGCATGTAATTCAAGCATCCATTTATGCTCTTAATCGCCTTTTCTCAGCGAGAAAATGCTGTTTTGAAGCCAAGCTTGTATTGAACAATTTCTGCACCAAACTCAAATAAAACTGTGTCTGCCTTCTTATTTAGCATAAATCCACTTAGCAGAACTAATAAATATCGTTGTGGGATGTTTCCTTAAAAGACAGTAAATGCATGTAATTCAAGCATCCTTTTATGCTCGCAACGCCTTTTTTCAGCGAGAAAATGATGTTTTGAAGCCAAGCTTGTATTGAACAATTTCTGCACCAAACTCAAATAAAACTGTGTCTGCCTTCTTATTTAGCCTAAATCCACTCAGGGGAGACTGAAAATAAGCTTGTGGGATGTTTCCCTAAAAGACAGTAAATGCATGTAATTCAAGCATCCATTTATGCTCGCAATCGCCTTTTCTCAGCGAGAAAATGCTGTTTTGAAGCCAAGCTTGTATTGAACAATTTATGCACCAAACTCAAATAAAACTGTGTCTGCCTTCTTATTTAGCATAAATCCGCTTAGCAGAACTAATAAATATCGTTGTGGGATGTTTCCTTAAAAGACAGTAAATGCATGTAATTCAAGCATCCTTTTATGCTCGCAACGCCTTTTCTCAGCGAGAAAATGATGTTTTGAAGCCAAGCTTGTATTGAACAATTTCTGCACCAAACTCAAATAAAACTGTGTCTGCCTTCTTATTTAGCCCAAATCCACTCAGCAGAACATATAAACAAGATTGTGGGATGTTTCCTTAAAAGACAGTAAATGCATGTAATTCAAGCATCCTTTTATGCTCATAATCGCCTTTTCTCAGCGAGAAAATGCTGTTTTGAAGCCAAGCTTGTATTGAACAATTTCTGCACCAAACTCAAATAAAACTGTGTCTGCCTTCTTATTTAGCCTAAATCCACTCAGCAGAACATATAAACAAGCTTGTGGGATGTTTCCTTAAAAAGACAGTAAATGCATGTAATTCAAGCATCCATTTATGCTCATAATCGCCTTTTCTCAGCGAGAAAATGCTGTTTTGAAGCCAAGCTTGTATTGAACAATTTCTGCACCAAACTCAAATAAAACTGTGTCTGCCTTCTTATTTAGCCTAATTCCACTCAGCAGAACATATAAACAAACTTGTGGGATGTTTCCTTAAAAGACAGTAAATGCATGTAATTCAAGCATCCCTTTATGCTCATAATCGCCTTTTCTCAGCGAGAAAATGCTGTTTTAAAGCCAAGCTTGTATTGAACAATTTCTGCACCAAACTCAAATAAAACTGTGTCTGCCTTCTTATTTAGCATAAATCCACTCAGCAGAACTAATAAATATCGTTGTGGGATGTTTCCTTAAAAGACAGTAAATGCATGTAATTCAAGCATCCTTTTACGCTCAACGCCTTTTCTCAGCGAGAAAATGATGTTTTGAAGCCAAGCTTGTATTGAACAATTTCTGCACCAAACTCAAATAAAACTGTGTCTGCCTTCTTATTTAGCATAAATCCACTTAGCAGAACTAATAAATATCGTTGTGGGATGTTTCCTTAAAAGACAGTAAATGCATGTAATTCAAGCATCCTTTTATGCTCATAATCGCCTTTTCTCAGCGAGAAAATGATGTTTTGAAGCCAAGCTTGTATTGAACAATTTCTGCACCAAACTCAAATAAAACTGTGTCTGCCTTCTTATTTAGCATAAATCCACTTAGCAGAACTAATAAATATCGTTGTGGGATGTTTCCTTAAAAGACAGTAAATGCATGTAATTCAAGCATCCTTTTATGCTCATAATCGCCTTTTCTCAGCGAGAAAATGCTGTTTTGAAGCCAAGCTTGTATTGAACAATTTCTGCACCAAACTCAAATAAAACTGTGTCTGCCTTCTTATTTAGCATAAATTCACTCAGCAGAACTAATAAATATCGTTGTGGGATGTTTCCTTAAAAGACAGTAAATGCATGTAATTCAAGCATCCATTTATGCTTGCAATCGCCTTTTCTCAGCGAGAAAATGCTGTTTTGAAGCCAAGCTTGTATTGAACAATTTCTGCACCAAACTCAAATAAAACTGTGTCTGCCTTCTTATTTAGCATAAATTCACTTAGCAGAACTAATAAATATCGTTGTGGGATGTTTCCTTAAAAGACAGTAAATGCATGTAATTCAAGCTTCCTTTTATGCTTTAATCGCCTTTTCTCAGCGAGAAAATGCTGTTTTGAAGCCAAGCTTGTATTGAACAATTTCTGCACCAAACTCAAATAAAACTGTGTCTGCCTTCTTATTTAGCCCAAATCCACTCAGCAGAACATATAAACAAGCTTGTGGCATGTTTCCTTAAAAGACAGTAAATGCATGTAATTCAAGCATCCTTTTATGCTCACAACGCCTTTTCTCAGCGAGAAAATGCTGTTTTGAAGCCAAGCTTGTATTGAACAATTTCTGCACCAAACTCAAATAAAACTGTGTCTGCCTTCTTATTTAGCATAAATCCACTTAGCAGAACTAATAAATATCGTTGTGGGATGTTTCCTTAAAAGACAGTAAATGCATGTAATTCAAGCATCCTTTTATGCTCGCAACGCCTTTTCTCAGCGAGAAAATTATGTTTTGAAGCCAAGCTTGTATTGAACAATTTCTGCACCAAACTCAAATAAAACTGTGTCTGCCTTCTTATTTAGCCCAAATCCACTCAGCAGAACATATAAACAAGATTGTGGGATGTTTCCTTAAAAGACAGTAAATGCATGTAATTCAAGCATCCTTTTATGCTCGCAATCGCCTTTTCTCAGCGAGAAAATGCTGTTTTGAAGCCAAGCTTGTATTGAACAATTTCTGCACCAAACTCAAATAAAACTGTGTCTGCCTTCTTATTTAGCCTAAATCCACTCAGCAGAACATATAAACAAGCTTGTGGGATGTTTCCTTAAAAGACAGTAAATGCATGTAATTCAAGCATCCATTTATGCTCATAATCGCCTTTTCTCAGCGAGAAAATGCTGTTTTGAAGCCAAGCTTGTATTGAACAATTTCTGCACCAAACTCAAATAAAACTGTGTCTGCCTTCTTATTTAGCCTAATTCCACTCAGCAGAACATATAAACAAACTTGTGGGATGTTTCCTTAAAAGACAGTAAATGCATGTAATTCAAGCATCCCTTTATGCTTCATAATCGCCTTTTCTCAGCGAGAAAATGCTGTTTTGAAGCCAAGCTTGTATTGAACAATTTCTGCACCAAACTCAAATAAAACTGTGTCTGCCTTCTTATTTAGCATAAATCCACTCAGCAGAACTAATAAATATCGTTGTGGGATGTTTCCTTAAAAGACAGTAAATGCATGTAATTCAAGCATCCTTTTACGCTCAACGCCTTTTCTCAGCGAGAAAATGATGTTTTGAAGCCAAGCTTGTATTGAACAATTTCTGCACCAAACTCAAATAAAACTGTGTCTGCCTTCTTATTTAGCATAAATCCACTTAGCAGAACTAATAAATATCGTTGTGGGATGTTTCCTTAAAAGACAGTAAATGCATGTAATTCAAGCATCCTTTTATGCTCATAATCGCCTTTTCTCAGCGAGAAAATGATGTTTTGAAGCCAAGCTTGTATTGAACAATTTCTGCACCAAACTCAAATAAAACTGTGTCTGCCTTCTTATTTAGCATAAATCCACTTAGCAGAACTAATAAATATCGTTGTGGGATGTTTCCTTAAAAGACAGTAAATGCATGTAATTCAAGCATCCTTTTATGCTTAATCGCCTTTTCTCAGCGAGAAAATGCTGTTTTGAAGCCAAGCTTGTATTGAACAATTTCTGCACCAAACTCAAATAAAACTGTGTCTGCCTTCTTATTTAGCATAAATTCACTCAGCAGAACTAATAAATATCGTTGTGGGATGTTTCCTTAAAAGACAGTAAATGCATGTAATTCAAGCATCCATTTATGCTTGCAATCGCCTTTTCTCAGCGAGAAAATGCTGTTTTGAAGCCAAGCTTGTATTGAACAATTTCTGCACCAAACTCAAATAAAACTGTGTCTGCCTTCTTATTTAGCATAAATTCACTTAGCAGAACTAATAAATATCGTTGTGGGATGTTTCCTTAAAAGACAGTAAATGCATGTAATTCAAGCTTCCTTTTATGCTACTTAATCGCCTTTTCTCAGCGAGAAAATGCTGTTTTAAGCCAAGCTTGTATTGAACAATTTCTGCACCAAACTCAAATAAAACTGTGTCTGCCTTCTTATTTAGCCCAAATCCACTCAGCAGAACATATAAACAAGCTTGTGGCATGTTTCCTTAAAAGACAGTAAATGCATGTAATTCAAGCATCCTTTTATGCTCATAACGCCTTTTCTCAGCGAGAAAATGCTGTTTTGAAGCCAAGCTTGTATTGAACAATTTCTGCACCAAACTCAAATAAAACTGTGTCTGCCTTCTTATTTAGCATAAATCCACTTAGCAGAACTAATAAATATCGTTGTGGGATGTTTCCTTAAAAGACAGTAAATGCATGTAATTCAAGCATCCTTTTATGCTCATAACGCCTTTTCTCAGCGAGAAAATGATGTTTTGAAGCCAAGCTTGTATTGAACAATTTCTGCACCAAACTCAAATAAAACTGTGTCTGCCTTCTTATTTAGCCCAAATCCACTCAGCAGAACATATAAACAAGATTGTGGATGTTTCCTTAAAAGACAGTAAATGCATGTAATTCAAGCATCCTTTTATGCTGCAATCGCCTTTTCTCAGCGAGAAAATGCTGTTTTGAAGCCAAGCTTGTATTGAACAATTTCTGCACCAAACTCAAATAAAACTGTGTCTGCCTTCTTATTTAGCCTAAATCCACTCAGCAGAACATATAAACAAGCTTGTGGGATGTTTCCTTAAAAGACAGTAAATGCATGTAATTCAAGCATCCATTTATGCTCATGTAATCGCCTTTTCTCAGCGAGAAAATGCTGTTTTGAAGCCAAGCTTGTATTGAACAATTTCTGCACCAAACTCAAATAAAACTGTGTCTGCCTTCTTATTTAGCCTAAATCCACTCAGGGAGACTGAAAATAAGCTTGTGGGATGTTTCCTAAAAGACAGTAAATGCATGTAATTCAAGCATCCATTTATGCTCATAATCGCCTTTTCTCAGCGAGAAAATGCTGTTTTGAAGCCAAGCTTGTATTGAACAATTTCTGCACCAAACTCAAATAAAACTGTGTCTGCCTTCTTATTTAGCATAAATCCCTTAGCAGAACTAATAAATATCGTTGTGGGATGTTTCCTTAAAAGACAGTAAATGCATGTAATTCAAGCATCCTTTTATGCTCATAACGCCTTTTTCAGCGAGAAAATGATGTTTTGAAGCCAAGCTTGTATTGAACAATTTCTGCACCAAACTCAAATAAAACTGTGTCTGCCTTCTTATTTAGCCTAAATCCACTCAGGGAGACTGAAAATAAGCTTGTGGGATGTTTCCCTAAAAGACAGTAAATGCATGTAATTCAAGCATCCATTTATGCTCATAATCGCCTTTTCTCAGCGAGAAAATGCTGTTTTGAAGCCAAGCTTGTATTGAACAATTTATGCACCAAACTCAAATAAAACTGTGTCTGCCTTCTTATTTAGCATAAATCCGCTTAGCAGAACTAATAAATATCGTTGTGGGATGTTTCCTTAAAAGACAGTAAATGCATGTAATTCAAGCATCCTTTTATGCTCATAACGCCTTTTCTCAGCGAGAAAATGATGTTTTGAAGCCAAGCTTGTATTGAACAATTTCTGCACCAAACTCAAATAAAACTGTGTCTGCCTTCTTATTTAGCCCAAATCCACTCAGCAGAACATATAAACAAGATTGTGGGATGTTTCCTTAAAAGACAGTAAATGCATGTAATTCAAGCATCCTTTTATGCTGCTTAATCGCCTTTTCTCAGCGAGAAAATGCTGTTTTGAAGCCAAGCTTGTATTGAACAATTTCTGCACCAAACTCAAATAAAACTGTGTCTGCCTTCTTATTTAGCCTAAATCCACTCAGCAGAACATATAAACAAGCTTGTGGGATGTTTCCTTAAAAGACAGTAAATGCATGTAATTCAAGCATCCATTTATGCTCAATCGCCTTTTCTCAGCGAGAAAATGCTGTTTAAAGCCAAGCTTGTATTGAACAATTTCTGCACCAAACTCAAATAAAACTGTGTCTGCCTTCTTATTTAGCCTAATTCCACTCAGCAGAACATATAAACAAACTTGTGGGATGTTTCCTTAAAAGACAGTAAATGCATGTAATTCAAGCATCCCTTTATGCTCATAATCGCCTTTTCTCAGCGAGAAAATGCTGTTTTGAAGCCAAGCTTGTATTGAACAATTTCTACACCAAACTCAAATAAAACTGTGTCTGCCTTCTTATTTAGCATAAATTCACTTAGCAGAACTAATAAATATCGTTGTGGGATGTTTCCTTAAAAGACAGTAAATGCATGTAATTCAAGCATCCTTTTATGCTCATAATCGCCTTTTCTCAGCGAGAAAATGCTGTTTTGAAGCCAAGCTTGTATTGAACAATTTCTGCACCAAACTCAAATAAAACTGTGTCTGACTTCTTATTTAGCCCAAATCCACTCAGCAGAACATATAAACAAGCTTGTGGCATGTTTCCTTAAAAGACAGTAAATGCATGTAATTCAAGCATCCTTTTATGCTCATAATCGCCTTTTCTCAGCGAGAAAATGCTGTTTTAAACCAAGCTTGTATTGAACAATTTCTGCACCAAACTCAAATAAAACTGTGTCTGCCTTCTTATTTAGCCTAAATCCACTCAGGAGAGACTGAAAATAAGCTTGTGGGATGTTTCCCTAAAGGACAGTAAATGCATGTAATTCAAGCATTCATTTATGCTCGCAATCGCCTTTTCTCAGCGAGAAAATGATGTTTTGAAGCCAAGCTTATATTGAACAATTTCTACACCAAACTCAAATAAAACTGTGTCTGCCTTCTTATTTAGCATAAATTCACTTAGCAGAACTAATAAATATCGTTGTGGGATGTTTCCTTAAAAGACAGTAAATGCATGTAATTCAAGCATCCTTTTATGCTCGCAATCGCCTTTTCTCAGCGAGAAAATGCTGTTTTGAAGCCAAGCTTGTATTGAACAATTTCTGCACCAAACTCAAATAAAACTGTCTGCCTTCTTATTTAGCCTAAATCCACTCAGCAAAACATATAAACAAGCTTGTGGCATGTTTCCTTAAAAGACAGTAAATGCATGTAATTCAAGCATCCTCTTATGCTCGCAATCGCCTTTTCTCAGCGAGAAAATGCTGTTTTGAAGCCAAGCTTGTATTGAACAATTTCTGCACCAAACTCAAATAAAACTGTGTCTGCCTTCTTATTTAGCCTAAATCCACTCAGGAGAGAGTGAAAATAAGCTTGTGGGATGTTTCCCTAAAGGACAGTAAATGCATGTAATTCAAGCATCCTTTTATGCGGCAATAATCGCCTTTTCTCAGCGAGAAAATGCTGTTTTAAGCCAAGCTTGTATTGAACAATTTCTGCACCAAACTCAAATAAAACTGTGTCTGCCTTCTTATTTAGCCTAAATCCACTCAGCAGAACATATAAACAAACTTGTGGGATGTTTCCTTAAAAGACAGTAAATGCATGTAATTCAAGCATCCCTTTATGCTCATAATCGCCTTTTCTCAGCGAGAAAATGCTGTTTTGAAGCCAAGCTTGTATTGAACAATTTCTGCACCAAACTCAAATAAAACTGTGTCTGCCTTCTTATTTAGCCTAAATCCACTCAGGAGAGACTGAAAATAAGCTTGTGGGATGTTTCCTTAAAAGACAGTAAATGCATGTAATTCAAGCATCCATTTATGCTCATAATCGCCTTTTCTCAGCGAGAAAATGCTGTTTTAAAGCCAAGCTTGTATTCAACAATTTCTGCACCAAACTCAAATAAAACTGTGTCTGCCTTCTTATTTAGCATAAATCCACTTAGCAGAACTAATAAATATCGTTGTGGGATGTTTCCTTAAAAGACAGTAAATGCATGTAATTCAAGCATCCTTTTATGCTATAATCGCCTTTTCTCAGCGAGAAAATGCTGTTTTGAAGCCAAGCTTGTATTGAACAATTTCTGAACCAAACTCAAATAAAACTGTGTCGGCCTTTATATTTAGCCTAAATCCACTTAGCAGAACTAATAAATATCGTTGTGGGATGTTTCCTTAAAAGACAGTAAATGCATGTAATTCAAGCATCCTTTTATGCTCGCAATCGCCTTTTCTCAGCGAGAAAATGTTGTTTTGAAGCCAAGCTTGTATTGAACAATTTCTGCACCAAACTCAAATAAAACTGTGTCTGCCTTCTTATTTAGCCTTAATCCACTCAGGAGAGACTGAAAATAAACTTGTGGCATGTTTTCTTAACCCTTGCACTGCACACTCTTCGGGTGTTGACTCGGGGGTCCGATGGACCCCGTCCGCTGCAGCGGACCTTACCCATGTCCCCTGCGCTGCGGGGTCAGAGGGACCCCGCCCGCTCCAGCGGAGCTTACCCACGTCCCGTCCGCTGGGGGGTCTTAGGGACTTTCCCGACGTCCCCTCCGCTGGGGGGTCTGAGGGACCCCGCCAGCTCCAACGGACCTTCCCGACGCCCCCTGCGCTGCGGGGTCAGAGGGACCCCGCCGGCTCTAGCGGACCTTACCGACGTCCCCTCCGCTGCGGGGTCTGAGGGACCCCCCGACGTCCCCTCCCGCTGGGGGTCCGAGGGACCCCGCCAGCTCCAGCGGACCTTCCCGACGCCCCCTGCGCTGCGGGGTCAGAGGGACCCCGCCGGCTCTAGCGGACCGTACCGGCGTCCCCTCCGCTGCGGGGTCTGAGGGACCTTCCCAACGCCCCCTGCGCTGCGGGGTCAGAGGGACCCCTGGACCTGGGCTCAGACTCTGCACGTCTGCTGTGGGGCCTCAGGGACCCCAGGATAGAGGACATTCTCGGACCCTGACTCCTCGCGGCCGGGCGCGCCGTCTCCTAGGGGCCTGGCGGACCCTGGGACATCGGGATGGAGGACCTTCTCGGGGCCTGACTCTGCGCGTCCCGACGTCCCGTCTCCTCGGGGCCTCGCGGACCCCGGGCTCGTAAACCTTCCAGGGCTCGGACTCCGCGCGTCCCGACGTCCCGTCTCCTCGGGGCCTCGCGGACCCCGGGATCGTAAACCTTCCCGGGCTCGGACTCCGCGCGACCCGACGTCCCGTCTCCTCGGGGCCTCGCGGACCCCGGGACCTCGAGATCGAGGAGACTCCCGGGCCCTGTCTCAGAGAGTCCGGGACGTCCCGTTCCTCCGCGAGGCCCGTGGCCTCGGGGTCGGAGGGACCCGGGGGGATTGAGAGTAGGGAGGGAGGGGAGAGAAGAGAGAGAGAGAGAGAGGAAGAAGGAGAGAGAGAGAGAGAGAGAGATGAGAGAAAGAGATGAGAGTCTGAAGAGCGCATGCGCGGGCCGGGAGTGGGTCGAGGGGGGGAGAAGAGATGGGGAGGAGGAAAGATGGGGGGAGGACAGATGGGGATCACCCATATCAATGGGGAGGAGAGATGAAAGACAGAGAGATGAAAGAAAAGAGAGAGGACGCGCATGCGCGGGGAAAACAGCCCCGGTGGGCGCGAGGTAGAGGGTGCGCGAATAGCCCCAAAAACGACTTTTGGGCCAACTTCCCGTGTCGAATACGGCGCCCTTCCCCCGAATACGGCTCCCTTCCCCCCGGGGTGTATCGATTTAAAAACACCCCCCCCGGGCGACACCGAGCGAGAGCGAGCGACACCGAGCGAGCGACACCGAGCGAGGGCCAGCGGGGTGGCACGTATGAGTGACACAGACACAGTGGAGTAGAAACTCATGCGTGGCCGTTAATGTTTTCAAACGCAGCTCTATTGGACTTTGCTTTGGACAAATCTGCTCTGCGACCACTTTTTGGTCGTGTCTTGTGAACGTGCGTTACAAAGCTGCTCTTCTGGCAGTTTCTCGCTACATTTTACATCCGTCACATGAATGAACACCGAGCCTTTCTCGATTTCACCGCGGCCCCCGAGTCGCTGCTCGAGGACAGACGCAGTGGGGTAGGAACTCGGGCGCGGCCGTTAAAATTTTCAAACGCAGCTTTATTGGACTTTGCTTTGGACGAATCTGCTGTGCGACCACTTTTTGTCATGTGTTGTGAAGCGTGCCTTACAAAGCTGCTCGAGGCTCGCTCTCCCTACATTTTACATCCGTCACGTGAATGAACACCGAGCTTTTCTCTCTTTCACCGCGGCCCTCGAGTCGCTGCTCGAGGCTCGCTCTCGCTACATTTTACATCTGTCGCACGGAGTGAATGAACACCCACCCGCGAGCCTTTTCGATTTCACGCGGCCCCAGTCGCTGCTCGAGGACAGACGCAGTGGGGTAGAAACTCAGGCGCGGCCGTTAAAAGTTTTCAAACGCAGCTTTATTGGACTTTGCTTTGTACAAATCTGCTGTGCGACCACTTTTTGTCAGGTGTTGTGAACGTGGGTTACAAAGCGGCTCTTCTGGCAGTTTTCGCTACATTTTGCATCCGTCAAACGAAGTGAATGAACACCGACCCGCGAGCCTTTCCCGATTTCACCGCGGCCCTCGAGTCGCTGCTCGAGGCTCGCTCTCCCTGGCCTCGAGAAACACGCTCACGACATCGTTCCGACGGGTTGATTCCAGCTTGCAGAAGAAGGCGCCTTTTAGGTCAGATTCCACAACGGGATCCAAGACCAGCGTCTTGGACAGCGGGTCGCCCAGCAGCGTTTTCCACCAGGGTCGTGTTAACGTTGTCTCGCTCGAACAGCCTGCGGCCTCCTCTCCCGACGGTCGTTCTTACACGCGCCCTCCTCTCGACACGGGCTCGTCAGCCAGAACTGCCGTCGAACAGGCCCCACCGAAGCCCTCGCACTGGATCTCCGTCCGCTGGCCCACGACCACGGGGATCACCATGGACCTGGACAGGTGTTTGCACGTGGGCCGGACCAGGCGGGGGTAAGGTCTAGCGATCTCCATCCGGACCTTCTTCGCCGGACCTTCCAGCACGCTCCCGGCGGGTATCCCGGTGGCGTCGCTTCCCTCGATGGTCACGCGGTACCGCTTCCTGCACCCCGCGAGGGACGGGTTCCTCAGGCGGTCGGCGATCAAGACGCCGGGACTTATCATCGTCGGACTCTCTCCCTGCGAACGGCACGCGGGTGAGACACGGAAGGGGACTCGATGTTGAATTTTTTTTTCGGTTCACACAGAGAGGTGTCGTACCTTGATTTGAACGTCTTTCCACTCCTCTCCCCACCACAGCTCGTCCTCCAGACCGGGCCACAGCGAGGCGCCTTCGTCTTTGTCGGAGGGACAGGCGATGGCGCAGGGCTTGCCGTGCTGACAGTGGCCGACGGTGTCGTGGACGGCGCCGCGGACAGGCCCGTCTCTCACGGTCACGTTCACCGAGGCGAAGGTCTTGCCGCTCTGACAGCGGTACAGTTGATTCTGGGAGCCTGTTACGTTTGCGAATATCAGACGCCCGTCCCAGTTGGCGGCCTTCTGTCCTCCTTCCAGCTCGGCCCAAGTCACGGTTTCGTTTTCAGAGGACAGGACAGCGAGCCGACCGTGCCTCTCTGCAGATCGACCCGCACCGTAAGGTCCAGCTCCTGCGGATTTTCACCAAAGGCGACTCCCGCGGCCAGCATTGTGAGTAGCGGTAGTAGCACGAGGTCCATTGTCTGCGGGTATTCGTCCCTGGTCGAATCGAAGGCCCGTGTCGTGCTTTCACAGCCTCCCGGAGATGTCAGAACCTAAATGGGTACAATATCCGTGGTCGCTGTCGCTCTCAGGGACCGCAGCGACGCGTGGCCAAACTTCCAGAGGTTTGAGATCCCGTGGTCAGAGCCTAAATAGGTACAATCTCCGTGGTCGATGTCGCCGAAGCTTTCGCGCTCAGGGACCGCAGCGACGCGTGGCCAAACTTCCAGAGGTTTGAGATCCCCGTGGTCAGAGCCTAAATAGGTACAATCTCCGTGGTCGTGTCGCGCTCAGGGACCGCAGCGACGCGTGGCCTAACTTCCAGAGGTTTGAGATCCCCGTAGTCAGAGCCTAAATAGGTACAATCTCCGTGGTCGCTGTCGCGCTGGCTTTCGCGCTCAGGGACCGCAACGGCCGCGTGGCCTAACTTCCAGAGGTTTGAGATCCCGCGGTCAGAAGACACTCGGGATCCTCGGCCGTGGCGTTGTCTGTCTCGCGGTTTTCGCTGCCCGGGACTCACATCCTTTTGCAATCTCACAGACGATTGGTAAATGTTGCTCTTGTGGGCCCGCCTCAACAAGTATTTAATACAGATAGCCTCTAGATGTCCACCTATTGAAGCAACCCTGAAATGAAAGATGTCTACTAGAGGCCTTATTTGCCACCTAAGTCCACAATCTGTTCTGGATTACAAAGAAGGGGACCTTGGGGTTTTCTCTTGGTCCCGATTTCATCATGCTCCTTGGGCACGGAGACCTAGATGAGTTGTGCTCACATCTGCAGGTCTATCATGCCTACCGACCCTTTTCCACCATCCCAAGGGGGGAACTTGGGTTTTACGGGAAAGCTGCTCCCATTCTCCGCACCCTGAGAGATGATCACAGGTCATCGTGGCTACACGTCCTCACTTGGTGTCCCCTGGAGGGAAACAGAAGGGACGTTTGGAAGATGCGCATGGACAGTATGAAACTGCACAAACGCACCAAGGACATCATGTTAATGCGGCACACCTCTCTGCAAGAGGACGTGGAAACCTACTTCCGCAACTCAGCGGTTCACGGTGATTTCCGTCAATTGTTGGTCGACAGATCCGATCTTCAGGATAAGCCTCTCTACCCTCGTCACGCCGTTGTGTTCGTGACAGAGGGGAGATACGACCGACTGCACTGGATAGAAGCTGCTCAGCTGCTCAACACGGCGGCTTTGGTGAGCCTGCCCGAATCCTGCACTCCCCTCGAGTGGCTCAGATCACTTGATCCTCGAGAAGACCCTGGATTTTTCGGGCTGCCCCAGTCCAACCCCCTTCGCAGGCTTCACGCGTACGTGACGGCCGCGGACGCGACACGTGAACAACACGAAGATACAAAAATGGCATCCGAGGTACTCGATCGTACCCGTGTGTGAGCGAGAGGGAGCTGCTTGTGTTTGGCACAGTGACTAAAGGCACGAACGCTTTTTTTGTATTTGTGTGTGAACAACAATTAAAAACGTTTATGGTGACCACATGCCGACTCAGTGATTTCAACATTTCTTGGTGGGTTGACAGTACAGAGATGGGAGACAACACAGACAAAGCGACATTTTTCCGCTATTTTAGCCCAGAATCTTTTTTCCCCCTATCGTTTCTACACCCATAGGTGCCCGCTGACTCGTTTCTGATGGCTCGCCGCTTTGACACGGTTCACGAGTGCCCGGCCTGTCACGTTGCGCTGCCCTTATGAATGGGTCCAGATCACTGAGATGCGCTGCGAGGAAACCGTGTTTTCTTTGCATGTGATGTACGAAATAAACTGACAAACTGTGAAAAAACGTGAGTGTTGTGAACCGTGATTTCTGTGGCTCTGGTGATGTACTGTTCGTATCCTGGCAAACTGACGACAGAATGTTTCCAATAAACCTGCGCAGCAAAAGAGGAGAAAAAAAAAAAGACCCATTCCAAGCGTCATCGATCTGTTACCGTTTATTCATTTCCTCACGTGAGTCACGTACATTGTGCAAACACGATGATGAAGACAACGATAGACAATCACGACGACGACAACAGCATGGCCGTCTGACATTTACCGACGTCGCGCAACAGGCGGGTTTCCGAAAGAGCTCGATGGCAAGAAATCCCACGATCAGAGAGGTGATCACGGCTATGGCTGCGCCCAGCTTTCCCCTGAAGCGGGCGCTCAGGATGGGCCGGGTGTAGCGGACAGCTTGCTGCGAAGAGCTCTTTGCGGTGGAGATCAGAGAGTCGAAGCCTCCCGCGATGCCGGCCCTGCCGCGCTGCATGTCGGTCCGCTCGGAGACACCGACCAAAGCGGTTGTGTCTGCTGTGCGTTATGTCACACCTTAACGGTTGTCGCTCTCCTCCGCTCACGTGGTAGTATGCCACGGAAAGGGAGGCCGCGTTGCGACGAGTTGGCCCCCGCTCGTGGGAGGCGGGAGTCAGCGGAACATTTAATGATGAAGCTCGGGCCCGGCCGTCGAGTTCGAAACTCGGCGCGCGTGTGCGCCAGGTCGGTCGCGGACCACCGCTGGTACGCCGTGCAAGGCATCACCAAGACCCTGGACTCGATCGCGGGTTCCAGGAAACGCGCGCGCGCTCACAACATGATATGCATGGATCTGTTCGCGAGGATCCTACGCGACCTGAGCGACAACCCGGCACCTCGCTCTGTTGGCTGCTCGAGTGCGTGGTCAACCTGAACGCGCCCGAGACCAAGGCCGCCGATTTCAGGGCAGCGCTACTGAGGCTGCTCAAGTATAAAGCGCTGAGCCTGAAAAGCGTCAGGAAGTGGACCTGGTGGCCCACGACATGGTGACAAACACCGTCGCGCTGCTGGAACTCAAGACCAGGAACAACGACGTCCTGGACAACGCCACCCTGTGGCGCTACAACACGCAGCTGTGGCTGACCTGGACCATGTTCTCGCTCACGTACCCGAGCGCGGCGGAGCGATCCAGCGTACCTGGTTATAATCAGACCGGGGCGAGCACGGTGGCGATAAGGAGCTGCATGAGGCCCACGGTGTCCAAGGCGCTGCGCGACAAATTCCCGTGGCTGAACTGCCTGTGTCCGCAGTTGCTCAACTGCCTCACGCCCGCTTGCGTGAACATGAGGGTAGGGACCCGTTTGAATTCGGGCTCCGCGGACGGCCGGAGGAGAAAGCGGAGCGGCGTGGACCCGAGCGACCTGTGCTTCAGGAACATGATGTTCAACCAGGAGAAGGCCAGGGTCTCGGCCGCTGCCGCCGAGAGGAAGAGCGTCGAAAACTGAGACGGGCGCTCCCTCCGACGGGCCGGGAGATCGGCGGGGAGGCCCGCCCTACCGGCGTGGGGAAATAAAATCGCGGGTAATTCCGAAGTGACCGAAGAGCGCGACTAACTAAACGGTGGTCTGCGACTGACGCGGCGAGGAGGCCCCGAGAACGTCGACCATGGGCCTGAAACACCGAGCGATTCACGCGATGCTCGCCAACCCGGACCTGGCACCTTTCGAAGTGCTCGACGAACCGTTGGAGCGCCAGGATTGGATTCTGATAGACCATCTGATGGTGATTCACAAAGTCAAAGAGAGCGACTACGTGGAAAGCGAGCCCGCGACGTCCGTGCTGAACACTGGCGCGCAATTACATGCCGGAGGGACCTCGCGCTCGCTCCGTGGTGCTCGTGAAAGACGGCCCGGGCGCGCAGAAGCCGAGCGTGAGAGGGATCAGGTCAGCCCGCGCGACGGCCCCGCACGTAGAGTTCTGTAAGCGCCACCTGGGCGAGATAGAGTACGCGGCGATGAAACTCCTCGCCGACGTGGGCATGAAAGAGGAGCTTTTCCTGGTCACCGGGGCCGAGTGGGGTCACGGAGAGAGCTCGCCCGGGTCGTCCGCTGGACTCGACGGCGACCTGGTTTCCTTTCACTTCAGGTACCTGGATTGCAGGGAGCTCGAGGAGGACCGCTCGCTACTCGTCGCGCCGGACCCTCTCGCGGCAGTCGCGGGGCCAGAGGAGTTCTCGGACCTGGACCCGAGCTACTGCGACGGTGAGATCCGCAGGCCCCGGGGACTCTCCGGGCTATTCGTGTCCACCTTCGCCGAGCCGACGAGCGAGAGGCTGGCGACGTTACGCGAGGCGTGCAGAGGGTGCGGGGGCTCCGAAGCCGACACGCTGCTGGTGGAGCTGGGTAACGCCTTGGAGGGAGCCGTGACAGTGTGCACGGGAGACTCTGACCTAGTCGCGGTTCTCACGGCCAGCGGGAGGGAAGGTCTGACTCTGAGACTGGACAACAGGAGCTATCGCGAGGATCGAGCGATGCACGACTCGCCCTTTGGGGAGCTGCTCTCGGAGCCGAACCCCGAGAGAGCGCGAGGCTCGGGTCTTCCGCCCGGAGACGCGAGCTCTCGAGACGGTCGCTTCCGAGCCCTGTGCAACGTGCAGCTCGGAGACGAAGGGCTGCTGCCCCGCGCTCAGGAGCTGCACGAGGACTTCGAGCGCATCCTGGAGGACCACGGGGGAGCCTCGTTCAGATCAGAGGCGGTCGACTACCTGTACCGGGGCGGCGTCAGAGGCTCCGTCTACGTGGCCTTCTTGGGTAGGTTCTTTGAGTCCGACGCGCGGAACGACCTGAACTCGTTCGCGCTGGAGTTGCAGAAACCTAGGGAGCGCAGCAGCGCAAACGCCGTCCGCTACGTGTTCAAACGCCAGCGACACCGGCGAAGCGGCGAGGAGACGCCAACTCGAGCCGCCTCATCGCAGAAGAAGGAAAAGAAGAGAAAGCGTCGGCGCGACCCCGGCAGCGGGGCGGACGGAGCCGAGGCGATGCTCGGCGAACCGAGAAAACAGGTCACGGTCGGCATGGCGCGCATGGCTAAAGCGTACGTGAACGGAGCCGTGCCCAGGGCCAGCCACGCTCGGTTCCTCAGGTTGTCTCGGGTCGGGCGACACATGTTTCTGCGCGTGAAAACGGCCGTCGTGCGCGACGAGAGGGTTCGCGCGGAGCGGGTGCTGTTCATGGCGCTCTGCGGGACCGACTACCGGTGACGCCGGTGGGGCTGGGGATCAAGCGGCTGTTGACCGGCGCGGTGGCGAACCGAGAACTGTTTTCGTCCTGGTGCGCGCAGCTCGAGAGCTCGCTGTGGGCGCCGCCAGACGGAACGCGAGAGGAGGCTCGAGAGCCGCCCGACTTTCACTGCATGGCCGTGGCGCTCGCCGCCCTCACGGGGATACCGCCGAAGATCCGAGACAAGCACTGGACCGGTGCGAAATGCGATTGATGTTCAGGACTCTGAAATACGTGTGCGACCTCTGGGCGCTGAAGAAGCCTCAGATCGGCCCAGAGTACGGCTTCTCCGTGCACGATGACGGGGTGGCGCGCTTCCTCGGAGAGAGCAGGGAAGCCCTTCCTTCCCCGCCCAGCCCCTGACGACTCCCCGCTGACTACCTCGGGAGAAAAAAACCTTCGTATCGTTGTCTGTACGGACACGGCTTTTGTGCTTGCTACTTACCATTACCATTGCTTACCATGCAATAAAAAACACATACTGTCGTACAACGTGTCTGTTTATTATACCGACAGAGGAACAGAGAAATGAAACC
Organism: Channa striata; assembly: GCA_033026295.1. Lineage (NCBI taxonomy): Eukaryota > Metazoa > Chordata > Actinopteri > Anabantiformes > Channidae > Channa > Channa striata. Next base: position 40,663 of record JAUPFM010000163.1, read on the forward strand.
ACACGCCACTCTAAAACTTATGTACGTTGGTTGCACAGCTGCTTCTTTGCGCACGTCGTCTGGGTTCACAGAGCGTCAAAGGCGGTCCCGAGTACCTGGCTCGGGTTCACACACGAACAGAGGTACAGAGAAATAAAACCTCGGGCGATCACACACATCACTGTCTATACGGACACGGATTTTGTGCTTGCTACTTGGTTGCAGTGCGATACAATGCAATAAAAACAAAAAACACATACTGTCGCATACAAACGCGTGTCTGTTTATTACACCGACAGAGGTACAGAGAAATGAAACAACGGGCGGTAACACACACCAAGCCAAAACTTATGTACGTTGGTTGCACAGCTGCTCCTTTGCGCAAACGTCGTCTGGGCTCACAGAGCGTCAAAGGCGGGCCCGAGTACTCTCCGGGTTCACGAAGCGTCGAAACGCGGGCCCAAAGATGTGCATATTGTACGAAGCAACGACCAAGCCTACGAAGCGCCGGGTTTCGTCGCCGACGCCGGGGCTTTCGCAGAGCGACCTCAGGAATCGACAGGCCTCGTCTGGGTTTCCCTTACCCATGGGCCGCGTGACCTCGTACGTCTCCTCGGGTAGAATAAGATCGTGTTGTATCAGCACGTCCAGCGCGGACATGATGCTCGAGGATGCGATCCGACCGTGGTTCTCGGGGTTCAGGATACACTGATGTAACACCTCCTCCTCCACGCCTTGCTCCCGTAGCACGCTTTTGACCTTCGCTGTCAGATGCATCCGCGGGGGAGGCTCTTTTCTGACTAAAAACAGACACCGGAGAGGAACGTGATTTCACGGGATTTCACTCACAACCATTGGTTTTAGAAAAGAACAACAGCGCTCGTTTACTGCTGTTACACATGTACCCATCTTTCCCTGGGGGCCTCGTTCTACCAGGTCCTCGAATAGGCAGGGGTTCACAGTTTTCAGAATGACCAGAAAGCTTCTCGCGTAGTCCTCCGTCGCCAGGCACAGCGCTACCATTTCGTGCATGTACCTGACCGGATTGGTCGAACCGTGCTCATAGCGAGGGGCTTCGGGCAGCATCATCCCCTCCCAGTAGTCCAGCAGGCCCTCCACGAACGTGTGTCTTTCGGCTATGTCGTGCTTGCATTTTTCCAAAAAGTCCCTGTCGTCCTTGCGGTTTCCCCAAAAGCTCGCGTCACTCATGGCGTCGGAACTGGGTTTTGGGTGCAGGCGATGGCTGCGGGTACTGGGAGATCTGCGGGCGCTACGGATTCACAGGTATCCCTCGAACGCGCCTGGGGAGTATTTATGTGTGAGAGACAGCGCGTCTCCTAAGCCTAGTGGAATCAGTGGGTTGGCCGGAGCTGCACCGCGGCAGAGAAAAGCGCCCGCCTGCTTGAACGCTCCGACCGCAGATAGAAAGGTCCGACCGCCAATAGAAAGGGCCGACCGCAGATAAAAAGGTCCGACCGCCCCCGGAAAGGTCCGACCGCAGATGGAAAGGTCCGACCGCAGATAGAAAGGTCCGACCGCAGCTAGAAAGGGCTCGCGTGGCTCGGACGTTAAGAGGCGCGCCATGTCGCAGCATTTCACGGCCATTCAGGTAGCCAAAGCGAAACGCAAATTGGATCGGATATTCGCGCGACCCGACCGGGAAGAGCCACGCACAGATGAGTCCTCTTCGGACCCAGAAGACGATAGCGATAATCTGTCGGCCGGCGGCGGGTCCGGGTCGGCGTGACCGATAACGCACACGATGACAGTGAACGTGCAGATAGCGGTGAAGGTGATGGAGACCAAGGAGGAGAAGAAATAGAAACAGAGGTACAAGCAGGAGTAGAAGAAGAAGGCAAAGGTGAAGGGGACAGTGAAGAAGTAGGGGACGATGAAGAAGTAGGGGATGATGAGGAAGAAGAACAAGAAGTGGGGGACGATGAAGAAGAAGTGGGGAACAATGAAGAAGAAGAAGAAGTGGGGGACGATGAAGAAGAAGAAGAAGAAGTGGGGACGATGAAGAAGAAGAAGTAGGAGATGTTGAAAAAGAGGAAGAAGGCGAGGAGGAAGAAAGTGAAGAAGAGACAGAGGGGCAGCGGCGTTCACGTGTACCGGACAAGTTCCTGTCGAAAAACAGCGAAATCGAATGGTCGCCGGCACCGCTCGAAAACCCGCTCGAGATGAGCGTGCCCAGATACCCCGTCGGTCCCACGGCGGAGGCGACCGCCGGCGCCGGGACATACTGTCCTCTTTTCTGCTGTTTTTCACCGCGGAGCTACAGAAGCTCGATTGCTGGCCACCAACCGAAAGGGCTCAAGACGCACGGCCCGCAGAACTGGAAGCCGATGGACGAAACAGACCTGAGGGCCTACGTGGGTCTGCTGATCTTGGCGTGTACCCGATCCCGAGCGAGCGGCCGCTAGCCTGTGGAACGCGGAGTGCGGGAGGGCGATTTTCAGGGCGACCATGTCTCTGAAAGAGTTCTACCGCCACTCGAAAATGCTGAGGTTCGATGACCGGAGTCGAGGCGCACCGGCGAGAGGTCTTCGGACAAACTGGCCGACATCCGAGAGGTGTGGGAGATGTGGTGCGAGCGGCTCCCTGCCCTCTACGACCGGGTCCCGGCGTGACGGTGGATGAACGCATGGTTCCCTTCAAAGGTACGATGCGTTGCACCTAGCCTCCCTGACTGACCCGTCCGTGCATATGTCGCTCTCATCTCCACGTTCTGCTCTCAGGCGATGCTCCTTCCGTCAGTACATGCCCAGCAAGCCGACCAAATGCACGGACTCAAACTGTGGGTGGTGTGCGACGCAAAAACTAGCTACGCCTGGAGGATGCAGGCGTACACCGCAGACCCTGTCCCTCGGCGCGCCGAAGAATCTCGCCGCGGGTCGTGATGGACCTGACTCGGGGCTGGAGCATCGCCTGGTCAAGTCGCGACAACTTCTTCACGTCCCACGGTCGCTCGCGCGCTCCACCGCAACAACCTGTCTTTGCTGGGCACCATCAGGCGCAACAAGCCCGAGTTGCCATCGCAGTTTCTGTCGGCGCGACGAGAGGTGTTCTCGGCGAAGTTCGCGTTCTCGAACTGGCCACCCTGGTGTCCTACGTGCCCAGAAGGAACAGAACCGTGTTGCTCCTGAGCACCAGGCATTCGACGCCCAAGATCGACAGCCGGCGCAAGGACGGGAAGCCTCAGGTGATACTGGATTACAACCGCACAAAAGGCGGCGTGGATAACCTGGACAAGCTGCTTGCTGCTTACAGCTGCAGGAGAATGACCGAGCGCTGGCCCGTTGCTCTGTTCCACAACATCCTCGACGTGTCGGCGTACAACGCGTACGTGATATGGAGGGAAACGCACCCGGAATGGATGCCCGGGAAGCACAACGGCAGGAGGCTTTTCTTAGAGCAGCTGGGCAGAGATCTGGTCACGCCGCTCATAATGCGTAGAGAACATGCGCCTCGAGCAGAGTCGGCCCAAGCGCTGATGAGCGCGATCAGAGGAAGCCACCGCTCAGACGCCGCGGCCCCTCCGCCCTCGGACAAGAGAAAGCGATGTCAACTGTGTCCGAGACAGAGAGACGCAAAGACGCGCACTGCGTGTAGGGGTTGTCGGAAATACATATGCAGCCAGTGCACCCTGCCCTTCTGCCTCGATTGCGCGCAGATGGAAGATGTCTAATTGAACTTTACTGCAAAGACGATGTGTTTCATACACTCGTCTCGAGGCCAGCATTCGATCCAACAAGTAAAATAAGCCCCGGTTCCGAAGTCATGCCGGGGGATCAAAGTGTGTGCATTTAGTGAATGTATTTGTACAGACTTGTAATAAAATGTGCTCTGTGACAAAATGAGTGTGCGGTCGCAGTATGTACACGTACATTTTTTTAAAGTAAAAAAATTACGCACAAAGATGTATTGCAGAGACTCTTTAATTCAAGGAAAAAACGCTCGAAATGCATTTCGGCGGCATCTCAGTGAATTCAGTTGAGATCTAGGCTACCGCAGGCCTCTACCACAGGCACTGGGGTAAATGCGAGTCATCGGTTCAGTCAATTCCGCATTCGGACCAGGTCGTGTCCTCGCCCATGGCCATGAACGGCAGCAACTGCATGAAGATAGACGTGTGGTTCTCAACGCGTCGCGGGTCAGGGTTGGGTGCGGACATCGAGTGGAAATCCACTATCAGTGATGCGTCGTCCACGGTTTCCCGAAACAGCGGTATGCTGTCTAGGTGCACGTAAAGCCAACTGTTCTCACCGGTGCATATCTGAACTGTGTACCGGTAGGCCTTGGGCTGTACGGCCTGTATGTCACGCACCAGCTCTTTGACCGTAGCGTGAGCCTCCCCCGAGCGCACGTACTCGAACAGTCGCATCCTGCTTTCTCGAGAGTTGCTGCCGAACATGGCCGAGTGCTCCTTCGCTTTCGCTAGGACCCGATCAGACAGCCGCGGCGCGTTGTCCTTTGACGCGCGAAAGCACACATGTTGAAACGAGAAAATCCTTGAGAGGGATGGAGCGGAGCACATGCCCCTGTGAGCCAGCACGTTCGGTACCCTGTCGTTCCACGTGATGTCGATGTCGCTGTAAATGATCGCGTTCCCGCCGTTCCCAGCGAGGGCACGGGCGTACGCGACCTTACCCCGAGCGAGGGCCGCGTCGCGCAACACAGCGAGCACATTGTACGCTTGCTTGATTACTCCGAGGCGCAGGTAGTCCATGAGATTCAGATCCGCGCTGTAGTTCTCCTGGTACATGACCTTGGGCAGGGCGTCTTTCAGGTCCCGCTCCAGGTTCAGCACGACGATGTTGGGTTCGCGCTCGAACTGTGACAACATCCTACGCTCTTCCTCGAGCGGAAGGTTCAGCTACGAGTACACGATCATGAGCGGGATCGTTGCTTCTCCAGGAACCTGGCGTTGGACTTGATCTTGGTGACATAGTCCAACTTGGGTAACGCGAACGTCCGTCGAAGATACCGGAGCCGTAAATGGCCACCCAAGTGTGGAACAGCACTTTGGGTTTCAGCATTTTATACTCGGTCGTAATCGAAGCCGGGAATTGGCGACGCATAAAAGCGCACCAACCCCAAGGTGTTCTCCGCGATCTCGGACATCGCGCACCTTCTGTGGACCCTTTGCTCGCACGCTACCCTTTCGCGTGGGGAGTTAATATTGACATTCGTTGCGATTTTCACCACCACGCGGTTAAAGACACCCGCTCCTCTCTGAATAAGATCACAAGCGGTGGTCGCATCCGTTCCCGGGTGAAGTAGACATCCCCATTCCCCTCAGTGAAATAAACACAAGAAACGATACAGCCAGTGAGACCCTGATGGTATTGCACACTTTTGTTTATTCGAATCACATATGTGCTTTTCGTTTGACACAGACAGAGGAGCCCCAAAGTGTTTTACACTTCAACCCAAAAGCATCCTTTTTTACGACAACCCAGTGGCATTCGTTTCCCTAGACTTCACTGAAAGACGATGACGATCTTGCGAGCGACCTCGGCGCCGTTGCCGCACCGTCCCCTCGAGTCCACGTCTACGGGCCCTCCGTAGCTGACCGTCAGGTAGAAGAGAGCGACGAACCCAGCGGTCATAAACCCTGATCCGTCTCCCCGTATCAACACGGACGCGTTCCCCCTAGAGATCACCAGATCTCCGGCCCTGGCCACCCCAAACTCAGTTTGCTTTTCGGGTACGATCACGCCGTTGGGCGGTCTGTACCACTCCTGCTGGCGGTCCCCGAAATACCATCCTCCAATGGGGGGCACGATGCTTTGGTCCAGGCAGACAAACTTGTCTATGATCAGAGAGCCCTTGACGTGTAGATTGCGCAGACCCCCGAATCTATCGGGCTTGATCTTGGTGTAGCCGGCCTGCTTATGCTCGTGGCAGGAGCGAAATTGACGTCTCCTTGAGGATCGATGAAGTTGGGCGCCAATATCAATACGCCCCTTTTATCTCTGTGGCTGTGCAGGTAGTCCTTCTCCGTGTAGACTGTCACACCGGCGCTGTCCTGGGTCGAGAGGTGAACACCCAGATCCTCGCCTATGTCCTGGTCGAATTGAACGGACGGACCCTTGGACACGAGGACGCGACCCTTGATGGTCACGTGATCGAGCTCCCCGAAACGGACGCTGGATCCGTCTCTGGATATCACCAGGTCCGTAAAGGAGGATTCGGCGGTGTCGGCCGGCGTGCAAGCGTACGCTTCGATCTTGCGCAGGTTAGCGTGAACGGTGTTGCTAACAGACCCTTCGACCCTCAGGTTGCGGTACGCGCGTTATGCGAACGGACGGTCCGTTTTGTTCTCCAACAGCATGTCCACAGACACCGAGTTGTTGTACACGACCCACGCGGCCTCTTCGGATTGCGCTTCCTAAAAGGGACGCTGGGCCTGCGTCTGATTACCCCGGCCCTTAGAGGAGGATTTGTGCGGTCCACCGGCGTGCGGCAGCGCCGGCCGGTTCTCGCGGGAAGTCTTCCTAGAACGGACGCTGGATCTGTCTCTGGATATCCCCTGGCCCTTAGAGGAGGATTTGGTGCGGTCTCACGGGTTCTTGCGGGTAGTCAGACAGCCTTCGATCATCAGGTCGTCCTCTTCAACGAGCGTTCGCCCATGTCGTTCTCTCAGGCCGAGGCCACACGGTCAGCCGGAACACTCTGGTCGGCGGGATTGATAGCTACTGCGTTACGCGATGTCAGGTGCTTGACGGTGCTAAGTGATGGAGACGGGTCTATCGCTAAGATATATAGACCTCGACTTCTCTCAGAGCGTCCGACCGCACCGTCCGACCGGTACTCAGAGAGTCCGACCACCCCGCAGAGCGTCCAACCCCCACCTCAGACCATCCGACCGGTAATCAGAGTGTCCGACCGCTATTCAGATCGTCCGACCGCCCCTCAGAGAGTCCGACCGCTCCGTCCGACCGCCACTATGAGCATCCGACCGCCCCTCAGATCGTCCGACCGCTACTCAGAGCGTCCGACTGCTGCGTCCGACCGCCCCTCAGATCATCCGACCGGTACTCAGAGTGTCCGACCGCTGCGTCTGACCGCTATTCAGAGCGTCCGACCGCTATTCAGAGCATCCAACCGCCCCTCAGATTGTCCGACCGGTACTCAGAGCATCCGACCGGTACTCAGAGGGTCCGACCGCCACTCAGAGCGTCCGACCGCCCCCAGAGCGTCCGACTGCACCGTCCGACCGGTACTCACCGTTGCAGAAACCGCCCCACCGACGGATGCTCGGAGCGGCGGTCGGACTCTCTGAGTGCTGGTCGGACGGTGCAGTCGGGCGTTATGCGCTCTGTTTGACGCCCCCACCCTATTCCCCAGAGCTCTTATAGAGCAACTTGATAGCCGCTTTCACACACTTTGACCAAGGTGTATCACCCCAAAGTGTACAGCGAAAAGCTCCCCAAGAGCCTCGTCCGAAAGATGGCACGCGGCACCAGGCGCTGCAGTGGCACTGACTGTGTTTCTAGACAAGGTTTTTACAGGACTGGGCCAAACCCAAGACGTGTTATACTTCACAACTTGGACAGGGAACGGGGAGAATCTGATGCCTCACATGAATGCTATCAAGGAACAAGCCAACTTCTTTCCCAAGAACAGACTGGTGGTGGACGCTGGGACCATGGAACACGTGAAAAATACAGGTTCTTTGGAAAACACTAAAGTTGTCATGGACCTGGATGCGGACGTGTTCGCTAAAGCCAAGGCAAGGGTGACAAAGGGGAAGGATCCCAGAGTGGCGCAAGAATTAGACCGTTTCTACGATACGCTACAAGAGATGTACGACGAGTTCAGAGGTAACAACTTTTACGCATCGGCCTCAGATATCATGCGCTACATTTCTTTCGCGGCATACTCTGACGAAGCCGATCATTTGGTGTATCACGACGCGGACGTTCGCTTCAAACCCTTATCCCAGGACCATACCGCGGACCTGACATCTGGTGCAGCCGTGAAGATAGCCATGATAACTTCCACCAAGCGCACAGATCGGTCCTTGGAGAAGCAGCTGTCTTTCGTGGAACCGAGTTACTTCTCTAACGCAGGCCGAGGAGTACCGGACTACACCCAGTTCAACTCAGATTTGATCCTAATGCGGAAAGCCGCGGCTACAAAGACTGCCTTGGTTATCGGGTTGAGCAGTTGAGGACCATCGTCACAAGCCGAGTAGCGATGGTTGAGAGGATCGTGGGAACGAAAAAAATAAAATGACTTTACACGAAGCGGTTCGCGCAACCCACCCCGGAGGGGCGAGATTCATAGTACCTTCTCAAACCTCTGTGTTGCTTCACAGACGACGTGCCCCCCTGTGGCCCGAGTACACTCCGACGAGGCTGAAAACTGCTTATGTGGGTGCCATAGGCCTGAACCCTTTGGACGTTGTACTCACAAAAGAGATGGAAGCTACATGGGCAGCTGCTGGTCCGCATTCGCCCTACGTAGAGATAAACGGTGAGAAGTTCATCAGACGGGATACGTGCGCTGTTCTCCGGACCCTTGTTCTTAAAGGTGATATGAATACCAGGAAGCTGTTTCTGTCCAACTGTGCGCTCAACCCGGCCGACGTCGGGGCGGTGTCTCGACAAGACGCTCAGAATTGGTTCGGTGACTCGAAAAGTGACCATCTGGATGTGCCGGTGTACACTCTGGAAGAAGAAGGTGCCATCGGGCTCCCAGACGGCTCCCCCCTGTCTTCGCCGGAGCACTCCGGACCCTCCAGGCCCGAGCTGACTGAAGTCGAAACACCGGTCAAAGCCAATCCTCCGGTCGAAACGGGTCTCTCTTTGACATCCCGCCCGGAAGTGCACGCGCCTGCTGCACCCGAGGTAAACGTGGACGTTAGCACGCTGTCGCTTGGTTTCGACAGAGAGCCTCACGCTGTAAACCCAGAGACAGGACCCGAGGCTTTCAACGAAGGCACAGCGGCTTGCGGGAGCCACAGCAAGCGCAGGACGCAGGCCGAGCTCGCTGCTCCTTATGCGCGAGGAAAACTTTTCTGTCGCGCACGGCGATGGTCGGTTTTGTTCAAAGAAAAGTGGCCCGTGACTTACGAGAGAGGACGGGTCTCTGAAGATGACGGTTGAATCCAGTGTGGGCGCCGCGAATGACATCGTTCGAAAGTGACCGCGAGACATACCGCGGCTTTGGTGAAGGCCTTTGTGCAGAAGCGAAGGAATACCGTAGAGCTGGCTCGCACCCAGTTGGAGGAAATCATGAGCGACCCCGAAGTTGAACTCGCCGTGAAAGCCATGATGACCGAAGCCCAGGGTCTCATCCCGGGCGATCGCGGTCGAGCCGTGAAGCGCCTGGGCTCTGCGTACGCCCGCATGGCCACGAGTGGCCCTAAGTCGCAACTAGCCATCAAGGCGTGGGTCCTCGGAGCGCGAGCCCACGGAGTGTTGACCAACATCGGTGCCCTGATATACGGGGACGCCACAGTGAGGACCTTTGCCGCCTTGGATCTCAGTCAGACCGTGAATGGCTTCTTGGCTCACAAACTGGCTCGGTACGCAAAGACCAAGGCTCTGGCGGAGACGTTGGAGCTGTTGGCTGACAACCCCCTCATGAACTTGGCTGGCAAGGCGGGTAACGTTTTCTTTTTTGCTCAGAACGTCCGCAACGTTGCCGAAGGACACCACAGTCCCGCCGACTACTACTGGTTGACGAGATCATCGATGCAGATGCTGAGCCTGGTGTCCGTGGACATTCTAGTGAGCTTCACTCAGCCATCTATTAAAATGGACTTAGTAGTGGATCGCGACGCGAATCATTGCGACCTCTCGCTGTACAGGTCCGGGGCCACTACGACTTATTGTTGCACGGGTTCGGATTGTTTCCCGGCGGGTCTTCAGGATGTAAGTCGCTGTGAACTATTGATGCCCGTAGTGTCACCCCAGACGACGACGTCTAACTATACCACTACCCGGGTGACTGTTACAGCTAAAGGGTTTGGGATAGCCGCCCTGAAGGACAGAGAAAGCGGTCGGCACGAAACGCCCGAGGACTGGATCTTCATTCCAGGCTGGACAATGTCAATACCGTTCGAATGGTGTTGAGTAAAGAGGTGACTGTGGTCTTTAATGATCAGTTTTCAGGGATAGAGAGGGACATACCCGTTCACTACGGTGAAGTGTTTTTGAAAAGAGGCTACGACGACGAAGACCTATTGATTCACGGTGTTGAAATGATGACTCCTAGTTGGTAGTATGCTGACGTCTATATACTTGCCGCGCTGTCTGTATTGCACTCTCACCGATAAATGTAATGGACCAGAGCGCTGTGTCGCACTGTCACCGATAAATGTAATCGACCAAAGCGTCGGTTGCACTCTCACCATAAAATGTGATAATGGACCAAAGCTTTGTATTTCACTTTCACCAAACTTCACTACGGTGAAGTGTTTTTGAAAAGAGGCTACGACGACGAAGACCTATTGATTCAAGGTGTTGAAATGATGACTCCTAGTTGGTAGTATGCTGATGTCTATATACTTGCCGTGCTGTTTGTATTGCACTCTCACCGATAAATGTAATCGACCAGAGCGTCGTGTTGCACTCTCACCATAAAATGTAACAATGGACTAAAGCGTTGTGTTGCACTCTCACCAAACCAAAGCGTTGTATTGCACTCTCACCAATAAATGTAATGGACCAAAGCGTTGTCACTGTTGTGCTCACCGTCTGTACTGCTGCCACAGTTGTCAGTTTTACTGTTCATAACACGAACCAGGTCTTATGACAATTGCACGTTCCCATTGAACAAGTCTCGTGTGGGTAAAATACACCTGCCACTTGTGTGGTATCTGATCACAGTAATCCCCATCCATCCATCCCCTGTTCACAAGGGAGTAAACGTCCTATTCTGGAGATGTAATGGGGCGCTCACGCCCTATTCTGGAGGCGTAAGGCCCTCACGCTGTGCAATTTGCCATGCGCGGCGTCAAGCCGGGTTTGTGAAATCACACAGAACCCAGTCGGGGCACTAAACCGTGGCAAGCAGAAGTGTAGACAATTAAGGTCCCGCAAATCGCTGTGCGAGGCCCGAGGCCGGCAGCCTCTTTTCGCCGGCTGAGCTCTGTAGTGAGCGACTGACCTATCCATCCTAAGGGCTGCACAGTAAGAAAGGTTTGCTCCGTCCCACGCTGGCTACCCGTGGCAGTAAGAATCGGCATCACAAACATTATGCGTCAAAGCACTTTATTGTACACAGGCAGAACAAGAGGACGATATGTGTGCGAACACTTCACCAGTAAGAAACAATCATACGCACGTCGTGACACACATGACAAAGAGTACAAGAATAATATCAAAGTTTTAAAACCATCATTGTAACGCTCATATCATTAAAAAGGTATAAAACCAACATGGGGTGGACACAGGCCGTTCTGCGGCAGATCATAGAAAGCAGTAGCTGAGATCGGCTCAACACCGCATGCGCTCAATAACAATAAACACTGGTGCCAATTACACAAATCTGTGGCTGGATGGAGCTGACCCTCCCGCTTTGAACCACTGTTCCGTAGAGGGTTGGATCAAAGCGTTTCCCAGAACCGGGAACCCCTTCTCTATTCTTGCCTTCCTACAAAACTGTCCGATATCCGATGTGGGTTCATGCTGTGTGCCTGACGGAGGTTATCGTCCTTCTTCCTCAGACACAACCGGTAGCACAGCACACAGCAAGAACAGCCGGCGATCAGGGTCAGAGCGACGGCAGAGATTGCCACGTGAGAACCCGTGGCGTCCCCAGAACGAGTCCTTGCTGTCTTGATACAGGTCGCGACGCTCGCGACGCGTCGCTTTCCTCTTTGAGAAGAGCGAGTATACTGGAGTAGTCGACCTCCTCGTCTGTCTCCATTCCCGTTCGATGGTTTGTTCTTCCTCTTCGCCAAGAGGATGACCAGTGAGCTCAGCCAGGGCAATCAGTCCACCGTTCACGTCTTTCGCGAGAAGTTGTTTGCCACTTTGAGGATCTGATCCACGGTCGCGATTTTGTTGTCGGGCACGCCGACGGATTCTGGCCAATTTGGTGATGGTGTCTTTGTTGCTCATCACCGCCGCTCCGATAGCGCTCGCAATCCCTTTGGTCTTGCCCGAAGTGGCAACTTTCTTCACGGCATCCAGCCCTTTCTTCAGCTTCTCTACCGCCGAGGCCTTCGTGTCGATCCCGTAGACGCCTTTCGCCATCGTCACCTTCCCCGAGCTGACTTTAGCGGATCCGGCGTAGACCTCGCATTTCGAGGATCTGCACTGTTCGCACAACGCCACCAAGCAATCTTTGAGAGTCTGGCTGGTTTGACATTGCGCCGTCTGAGCGTTTTCCTTTCCCGGGCATTTGTACGATACTGCCTTCTCATCCGATCCGTAGCTCTGCAGCGCGAGTCCCTCCAGGCTCGAGGTGAGGATTCTGCCGCGGTCATCCTTTTTGGAGTATCCCCTGAACAGCCTCGTGTCATCGCAACGTTGCACGCCACAGGCCTGGCACACCAGTCGCCAGTCCTTGTGCGTGGATACGGGTCTTATGGCAGACCCGTCCACGGTGACGGCCTTGCCATTCAGACACTTTGCGCTGTAAGTCTTCGTACTTGCGCTGGAGCCGGAGGCAGAGCACAAGGAGCTGAGGCATAGAATCGTGTAAAGCAGCGTTTTCTCCATGGTTGCGATTTAGGCAGGATCACCCTGATTGTCCGTAGGTGAAAAAGGCGTTCAGTGACAGCCACTGCCTCTGTACTGATCTTATGTTCTCAAATCTGTGGAAAGTCCCTAACGGGACGGCCTCTGTGGCAGTCGGACGCTCTGAGGGTCGGTCAGATGCTCTCAGTAGCGGTCGGACGGAGCGGTCGGACGCTCTGAGCGGCGGTCGGACGCTCTGAGCGGCGGTCGGACGCTCTGAGGGTCGGTCGGATGCTCTCAGTAGCGGTCGGACGTTCTGAGTGGCGGTCGGACGCTCTGAATGGCGGTCGGACGCTCTGAATGGCGGTCGGACGTTCTGAGTGGCGGTTGGACGCTCTGAATGGCGGTCGGATGCTCTGAATGGTGGTCGGACGCTCTGAGCGGCGGTCGGACGGTTTCTGGGTCAGTTGGACGCTCTGAGTGGCGGTCGGACGCTCTGAATGGCGGTCGGACGCTCTGAATGGCGGTCGGACGCTCTGAACGGCGGTCGGACGCTCTTAGTATCGGTCGGACGCTCTGAGCGGCGGTCGGACGCTCTGAATAGGGTCGGACGCTCTGAACGGTGGTCGGACGCTCTTAGTATCGGTCGGACGCTCTGAGCGCGGTCGGACGCTCTGAATAGGGTCGGACGCTCTGAACGGTGGTCGGACGCTCTTAGTATCGGTCGGACGCTCTGAGCGGCGGTCGGACGCTCTGAATAGGGGTCGGACGCTCTGAGCGGCGGTCGGACGCTCTGAGCGGCGGTCGGACGCCCTGAGCGGCGGTCGGATGCCCTGAGCGGCGGTCGGAGGCTCTCCGTGGCAGTCGGACCCGTGGACCGAAACCTAAGCAATCGGGGGTTTTCCGTGAAACTCGGTATAGATATACACCGAGTTGTCACATCGCCTTGTGTCAGAGGTGATTTTGAGTTTCTGAACAGTGGAATCAGCCAGCTTTCCATCCAGCGATGGTGAAGACATACATGTCTATGGTTATATCGCTGTGTATAGCCTGGGCTGCGTCAGGGACCACCAGGGCTGCTGCATGTGCTCGCCGGGTTACAGGATAAAGGCTGGGGGCACCTGCCAAGATCCGAAGTGCGAACCCTGCGGGTTAAACGAATATGTGGATGATTACAACAGGATGACGATATGCTCGAGACAACGCTACTGCGATCCCAACAAGAATTTTGTGTACCGGCAGGATGAGACAACGTTGCATATGTACCACATGTATTCGTGCCACGGATGTTCTTCCGCTCCCGTCCAAGAAATACACGACCAGACCATGAGACAGCTGTATGCAAGCAACCTACACGAGGAGCTACCCCTTTGCCACAACGCAGGGGTCTTCGTCTCACACTGCATCCCCTGTGCGACCCCGGGAGAGGAAGATAGCACTGCGGTTTTATGTCGTGACGGCGCACGTCCTCGTTACCTTAACGGGAAGCCCGACTGGCCCGCGGACTACGAGCCCACTCTTATTCTGTATAGCCCCAACAAGGAGCTGGAGTGCGTGTGTAAAGCCGGATTCCATTGCTCAAGCGAAGAATGCATCACCTGCATTCCGCAGGACGAGTCCACGACGCCGCACGCGGGTCTCCACGAACCCGCCGACTCTCGAGGGGAGACCTACTCTAAGTTGACCATCTTTTTCTGTGTGCCCTAGGTACGTTTGCTTTGGTCCTGACTTCAGGCTTTGGTCTGGCGCTCATTCGCAAAGGGGACTACGGGTCTGATCACAGACTGCAGCGTGGATGTCTTGTCAGATTGTCGGCTGACGGGGACTGGCGCGAACGCGCCATGGCGCGCCTGACATCCGCACCCGCCGGCCCGTATCTCGACGGCGACGAGATGCGAGGAGGAGAACCTCGTCCGCGGCCGAGGCGCACGAGGATCAGACGCAAGCTCATCACCGCGATCGCAGTTCTGACTGTGACCCTGGTCCTGGCGGCGAGCGTCGTTGCCGGGCTCTGTACGGAGCGGACCGGTTGCTGCTGAGCTACTGCGAATCGACCATCTCCGTGTACACCTTTCCGCTGGGCTACTCTGTGACGAGTCAAGGAGAGGCCATAGGTCTCTCGGCTTGGACAGATGCGGGCGACAGAACGAGTTCACGGTGCCCGCCCGAGTCAAATTTCACAAAGCCATCAGGTGCTTCAAAGGCAGCAAGCAGTATAAGAGAGCGTCCGCGGGCCTCGCCAAGCAAGGAGTCTCAGGGCTCCAGGATTCGAAGTCCGGACACGCCGGAGTGTCGGCGTCCTCGGTGGCGCCACGGCCTCGTGGAAGTGACATTCAGCAAGACGGACGCCGTCGAGAGGTCGGTGGAGAGATCCGTGGCCTTGAGCGAGAAGGTGTCGGTCTCGTCGTCGTCGTATCAATGCCAAGTGGGCAACGCCATGGTTTCGTCTTACGAACCCAGCTCTGCGTTACGCCAAGCCATGGAGGAGCTCAACGCGGACCCCGAAGGGCGGATCGAAGAATTTCTGGACACCTGGGGCTACGGGTTCGTGAGCGAGGTCGAAGTCGGCGGATACTACAGCTCCTTCGAGGTGTTCTCCACCTGCAACAAGGACGCCGAAGAGAGCTTGGACGACGCTGCTGAGCGCTGCAGAGAGACGGGCGCAAATTTCAAAGTTGAGGGGTTCGGCGCGGGGGCCAGCGCGGGAGGGAGCACGGCCCGATGCGACACGCGGGGGCTCTCGGACTCTGAGAGGAAAACGTTGGCCTCCATATCCAGAGAGTCTCGGCACGTGCAAATCGGAGGGGACAATCTCGGAGGAGAGGTCGACTGGGAGAGTACGCTCAAGATGAACCCGTACCCGCTGAGGATACGCGTAACCCCCATTTTTAACGTCAAGGGCTTCTCTCCACGTGCGGTCGAGCTACTGAAGCTCAGGGCCGAGAAAGCACGGCTCTACCCGGACGAGTTTTTGGCCGAGGGGGCGCCGAACATAGTGACTAAGTGCTGCTGAAAGGGAAAGGAGTTACGTACATTTCAGTTCCACTGTATGGTATTTTTTTAACAAATCTCTATTTTACGATCCACACGTTTTACAATGTGATCCATTGCTACATCTGCTGCGTGTAGTATTTGCTTGTAATAAACCTGAAGTGTCCATGTATCTTTTGCTGCGTTTTCATTTTGTTCACACCTAATTGCACAGAAGCGGTGAGGCTTTCCTACAGACCTTCTGCTCACACGGTTGGCTTTGTAGGAGTAGGGACTCTATCACTCTGGCAAACCCTCAAAACAGTTGTTGTGTTAGGTAGAGTCCAAAAAATGAACCTGGTAGTGTCAACGGTTTATTGAAAGAGGCCCAGCAGGACTCAACCAGTGCAGAAAGACAGGACTCTGTGTGTGACACCAGTACAGAAAGGCGAAACTGTACGCTGTCGAAACGATTTAATTCAGCAAAGCATTCAAGTCGGCAAGCAGTAAGACAGTACACTGCGTGTAGCGATTCAGGCGATTTCGCTGTTCTCCTCGAAAGGCACGTTTCCGTGCACCATGCTGTACAGCAGTATGCCCAGCGACCACACCTCGGCGGGTCGGGCGTGGAACAGGCCGTTCGGAGCATCCGATGTACGCGATCAGTGCACCATGCATCCGACCAACTCAGAGAGTCTCCGCCTGTGTGAGGGTAGTCTATCCCAAGACTCCGTCCGGCCTGCATTACATAATGAAACTTGCACCTAGCCTTCTTAGTTGCTCAGCATCCGATCGCCATTCAGAGAGTCCGATCGCCCTTCAGATCGTCCGACCGCTACCTTGGATGTCGAAGTGATTCTTCGTTGTTGCGGTAGTGAGAATAGCGATGATAAAACAAAAGTACAGGGTCTTGTTTAAAAACATTTGGGCACAGGGCAGTTTAGTCGTGTGTATCCTGGAGTCAGACTCTGTGCCGGAAAAGATGTGGCCGTGAAAATTACTGATCACAAGCGCTGCCGACTAAGTATCCGACCGTCATTCAGAGCGTCCGACCGCCACTCAGAGCGTCCGACCGCTACTCGGCCCGTCCGTTTAAACAAGACCCTGTACTTTTGTTTTATCATCGCTATTCTCACTACCGCAATAACGAAGAATCACCGACATCCGCGTAGCGTCGGACGATCTGAAGGGCGATCGACTCTGAATGGCGATCGACGCCGAGCAACTAAAAACTGGAAGGTAAGATTTCATTATGTAATGCAGGCCGGACGAGTCTTGGGATAGACTACCCCACACGGGGCGGAGACTCTCAGAGATGACCGGATGCTCTTACACTGTCGCGTACATCGATGCTCAACGGCGGTCGGACGCTCGAGCAGCGGTCGGGGCGCTCAGCAGCGGTGGGGGCGCTCAGCGGCGGTCGGCGCTCGAGTGGCGGTCGGACACTCGAATGGCGGCCGGATGGACCGAGTAGCGTCGGGCGCTCTGAGTAGCGGTCGGGCGCTCTGAGAAGCGGAGGCGGGACGAACGGTCGGGCGCTCTGAAGTAGCGGTCGGACGCTCTGAGTGGCGGTCGGGCGCTCTGAGTGGCGATCGGACGCTCTGAATGACGGTCGGGCGCTCGAGTAGCGATCGGGCGCTCAGTAAGCGGTCGGGCGCTCAGTGGCGGTCGGACGCTCTGAGTGGCGGTCGGGCGCTCTGAATGACGGTCGGACGCTCTGAGTAGCGGTCGGGCGCCCAGTAGCGGTCGGCGCTCCGAGTGGCGGTCGGGCGCTCTGAGTGGCGGTCGGGCGCTCTGAATGACGATGGCGGGCGCTCTGAGCAGCGTCGGGCGCTCCGTAGCGGTCGGAGCGCTCTGAGTGGCGTCGGGCGCTCTGAATAGACGGTCGGGCGCTCTTAGTAGCGATCGGGCGCTCTGAATAGCGGTCGGGCGCTCGAATGGCGGTCGGACGGGCGAGTAGCGGTCGGACGCTCTGAGTGGCGATCGGACGCTCTGAATGACGGTCGGATACTCAGTCGGCAGCGCTTGTGATCAGTAATTTTCACGGCCACATCTTTTCCGTCACAGAGTCTGACTCCAGGATACACCGACTAAACTGCCCTGTGCCCAAATGTTTTTTAAACAAGACCCTGTACTTTTGTTTTATCATCGCTATTCTCACTACCGCAACAACGAAGAATCACCGACATCCAAGGTAGCGGTCGGGCGCTCTGAGTGGCGGTCGGACGCTCTGAGTGGCGGTCGGGCGCTCTGAATGCGGTCGGGCGCTCAGTAGCGATCGGCGCTCGAGTGGCGGTCGGACGCTCAGTGGCGTCGGACGCTCTGAGTGGCGGTCGGGCGCTCTGAATGACGGTCGGGCGCTCTGAGTAGCGGTCGGGCGCTCAGTGGCGGTCGGGCGCTCCGAGTGGTGGTCGGGCGCTCTGAGTGGCGGTCGGACGCTCTGAATGACGGTCGGGCGCTCTGAACGGGCGTCGGGCGCTCCGAGTAGCGGTCGGGCGCTCTGAGTGGCGGTCGGACGCTCTGAATGACGGTCGGGCGCTCTTAGTAGCGGTCGGGCGCTCTGAATAGCGGTCGACGCTCGAATGGCGGCGGTCGGGCGCTCTGAGTAGCGGTCGGACGCTCTGAATGGCGGTCGGACGGTCTGAATGGCGGTTGGACACTGCGAATAGCGGTCGGCGAGCCAGTAGCGGTCGGACGCTCCAGTATGGTCGGACGCTCGAATGGCGGTCGGACACTCCGAATGGCGGTCGGACGGGACCGAGTAGCGGTCGGACGCTCTGAGTAGCGGTCGGACGGGACGGTCGGACGCTCTGAGTAGCGGTCGGACGCTCTGAGTGGCGGTCGGAAGCTACGAGTAGCGGTTGGAAGCTACGTAGTAGCGGTCGGACGCTCAGAAGCGGTCGGAGGCTCTGACTGACGGTCGGACGCTCTGAGAAGCGGTCGGACTCTCTGAGTGGTGGTCGGACGATCTGATTAGCGGGCGGACGGACCGTTCAAGCTCCAGTAGCGGTCGGACACACTGAGTGGCATTCGGACCCTCTGAGTAGCGTTCAGACGCTCTGAGTGTCGGTCGGGCGCTCTGAGTGGCGGTCGGACGCTCTGAATGACGGTCGGGCGCTCTGAGTAGCGGTAGGGCGCTCTGAATGGCGGTCGGGCGCTCTGAATGGCGTTGGACACTCGAATAGCGGTCGGACACTCCGAATGGCGGTCGGACGGACGAGTAGCGATCGGTCGCTCGAATGGCGGTCGGACACTCGAATGGCGGTCGGACGGACCGAGTAGCGGTCGGACGCTCTGAGTAGCGGTCGGGCGCTCTGAGTGGAGGTCGGAAGCTACGAGTGAGCGGTCGGAAGCTACGAGTAGCGGTCGGACGCCCAGTAGCTTGATCGGAGGCTCTGACTGACGGTCGGACGCTCTGAGTAGCGGTAGAAATCTCTGAGTGGTGGTCGGACGATCTGATTAGCGGGCGGACGGACCGTCGGAAGCTCAGTAGCGGTCAGACACACTGAGTGGCATTCGGACCCTCTGAGTAGCGTTCAGACGCTCTGAGTGGCGGGTCGGACGCTCTCAGTAGCGATCGGAGGCGTGGTAC
This sequence comes from Channa striata, assembly GCA_033026295.1. Classification (NCBI taxonomy): domain Eukaryota; kingdom Metazoa; phylum Chordata; class Actinopteri; order Anabantiformes; family Channidae; genus Channa; species Channa striata. Next base: position 59,845 of record JAUPFM010000163.1, read on the forward strand.
TCTGATCGCGTACATCTGTTGAATCACTGAGCAAGGTTGTACACATACTGTAAATAAAATTCCACTCTCGTGTGTATCTTTTGTTGCCGGTTTTTATTTTCATTATTGGTGATAGATTAAAATCGCATGACATTCAAGCTACATACACAAACTTCTCACATTTTCACAGCCATTGACTAGAAACACCATGTCGCAGTTATCTAATGAATTCATGTTTGCTACGCTGCAATTTCCTTGCAAACATGCCTCCCAAATCCTTGACACTGCTGCAAGTGACGGCTGAGCACTGCGGCGCCCTGGCGTCGGTACCAGCCGGTGTAACAGCCAGCCGTTCTCCTCACGCCCCAGGGTCATGAACTCGCCTATGGTCACGCCAGCCACATGGAAGTTGTGGAAGTATTGTGGCAGGCCGCATCGTTTAGTTGTTCCAGGGCGACCAGCCCGTGGATCTGGGCTCTCAGCACGGCGGTGGGAGCCATCCCATGTTCCACCATTGCCCGACAGTTTCTCTCCGTCGTACACCAGGTCCATGAACTCCATCATGTCCATTTCCGCCCTCGAAGTTGGAAGTATTCTTCCAGGCCCCATTTCGTCAAATGCTCCAGGATATGGAGCCCTTGGATCCTGCCTCTCAGTAACAGGGCAGAACTTATGTCTACCAGTCCCCTCAATTTCTGCATGTTCTCAATGTCCCCAGGGCCATGAACTAAGCTCATGCTCATTTTTGAGAACTTTGGGAAGTATTCTTCCAGGCCCCAATCGTCAAATGCTCAAGGATTGGGCCCGCCGATCCTGTCACACAATGTAACATGGCGGGACCGATCTCAGTTACCAGTTCCATCAGTTTCTCTCTGTTGTCGATGTCCCCAGGGCCATGAAGTCGCTCATGGTCATGTTCGCCTTTCTCAAAGTTGGAAAGTATTCCTCAGTCCCCATTCCCTCAAATGCTTCAGGATATGGAGCCCTGAGATCCTGGCTTTCAGTAACACGGCGGGACCTATTTTGCTTACCAGTTCTATCAGTTCTCTCTGTTGTCGATGTCCCCAGGGCCATGAACTCGCTCATGGTCAGTTCCCGCCTTCTCAAAGTTAGGCACGTATTCCATGAAGCCCCAGCGTACTGGCAAGGGTCCTTTATCTCCACAATGTCTTGCTCGACGGAGGTGCTGTTACAGTGATCGGTGTGTCCATGGCTGGGGCCGGGCTGACCGATGAACTCAGGCAATGTCAGTGAAGTAGGTTGGTTGATGCGTGCGGACAAAGCGCCTGAAGTCTCTGCACCTGTGCTTCAGATGCCGCCACATTTTTATGAAGAAAGAAAGCTCGGGCGGATCTGAAACGCGCGTGGGCCAGTAAGGCGCCGGACGCTCTGGCGCGGTCGGACGCTCTGGCGTGATCGGGCGCTCTGGCGCGGTCGGCGCTCTGGCGGCGATCGGATGCTCTGGCGGCGGTCGGACGCTCTGAGTGTGATCGGAGGCTCTGGCGATCGGACTCTGGGTGATCGGACGCTCTGGGCGTGATCGGGCGCTCTGAGTGGCGATCGGGCGCTCTGAGGACCGGTTGCGGACAGAGGACGGCTTTCTTCAAGCGGGTTGTTTGCTTGTGTAAAGTATAAGACTGCACTCCTATTTCGAATCCCATTTTCACTCACGCCGGGGGCGCTATGGCTATGGCGGAGGCAACATCATTCAGCAATCACTCAGGCGGACTGGCCAACGGATCCGCTGCCAGCGCTTTGACTACTGTCACTCTCTGTACCTCCACAGTCGCATCCTGGTCCCTTTGCTTCATGCTGTTTCACGACCGTGGGGCTGTCGATCAACCTGTGCATGATGCTGGTGCTGTTCCGTGACCTCGCAGGCGCGACCGGGTCACTGGCGCGATCGGTCACTGCGAGGGGTCTCGTGGAATTTCAGTACTTCCTTTTCCAAATTGGTCTTTGTCACATATGCATGTTGACCACCATCCCGGTGTGGATCACACAGACCGTTTTTTCGCTCAGGGTTGGATCTTTGGCTACGCAGAGGTGCAAGGCGGTGAAAGGTCTGATAACGGTGAGTCATTGTTTTTTCACTTTTTTCAACACGCATCCACACGTCTGTGTAACCAACACTGTGTTTCTGGTGTGTAGATTTGCCTCTTCAACAGTTCAGCATGCATGTCGGCATACTTACAGTTTACATCAACGGAAAGGTTCGTGAGTGGTGTACAACAAAAGCGAGGATCAAGTATGGAAACTCTAAAACAAGAATAGGGCGTGCCTGTTGTGTGCCTGTCTGCCAGCGATCTCGTGTCTCACCGACGTGTTCTTTTTATACACTCACGGTGGAGTTAGGGAGGAGCGTCGTGATGCGCGTCAAGACGCAGACCAGACCCAGCGTGAAGCTCGCCCGTGTTATGGATCAGGGCGATCATTTTGCGTCGCGCCGTCGCCGTATTGGCGCGGTAACGGGCCCTGGTGTACACTGTGAAAGGCACGTCGAAGGTTTTTCCTTGCTGGGGTGATTCCGCGGTCGTCGTTGAAAGGAGCACAGATCATCCCTTGCTCACCGTGGCGTTTTTCGTATGCTGCTGGATACCTTGGATGCGTGAGCAGGCGTGTACTACTCCTTCAGTCAGGTGCGAGTCCGGTGCCGGTGGCGGTGTTCCGCGGTGATCGCGTCAGCATGGCGTGAGGCGTGCACTGCGTGATGACCCCTGCGATGTATCTGTTCGTGAGGGCCAGGAGGGCTAAACTCAGCCAGACGACCGGCCGCACAGGGCCCAAGTGGTTCTCTCTTGAAAATGACACACTCTGTGTCAAAGGTGATGATGACTGTTACTGTTATGCCTGTGTATATAAAATGAACCGTGGAATGTACCCACCGAATGCAGTGAAAGCTGCATTGCTAAAGCGACATATGTAATGCGTATGTGAAAATAAATCAGCGAGTAAGCTCACGAAACCAATAAAAATACACTATCACACATGAGATGGTTTTTGCTGGGAGTTTTTATTTGCACGAATAACAACGGTGAGACCATCCCTTTTCGGTTTACTTCAAGGGCGACCAGCCGTCCCGGTTTCCTTCATCCACAGCACACTCTTATGGCATGTGCCCGGTGGATGACAGCAGTGACCTGAGCGTACTCCTCCTCGGTTCGTGGTCGGTATTTCTGTGCAGTGTATCAGAGGCGGGGTAAGGCGTCGGTAGCATTCTCCTCGTCGCAGGACCATTTGTCGAGCGAGAGGCTCCTGCGAAACCGCTCCCTCTGCTGGATCGTCACCCGCGGCGACCCTAGGGCCCTCTCCTCCTCCGTCCGGCGGAACCCGGTGGCAGAGCGTTTCCTCGTAAGCGACGCGGCTCGCACAAAGGCCGCTATCTTCTTCAGCAGCTCCGTGTATCGGCGGAGAACCCGTCCCGTGAAGCTTCTTTCTCGCGAGGCATGCCGATGAAGTCAAAAATTCTGTGTGCCTGAAGGTAGCGCGGTGGTACGTTCCATCCCCATGCTCCGTAGGCACTCAGTACTCAGCGGTCGTATCTCTCTGGCGCCGCTGGCGACCCGACTTTCCTCGATATGCGCCTAGAATATATGGGCGTGTCTCCACGGCGCTGTTAGCGACCTGCAGTCCGAGGTCGGCGAAGCGGATCGCCGGCGTCGCCTTTTGGCTGTCACACTAATACCGCGGGGTGATCCGACCCGTGAGGCGAGATGTGGCGTTAGGCGGAGGAGGAGAGAAAGCTGGCGACACTCGGGCTAGTTCAAAAGAAAGCTCATCAGCTCTCTGACTGACTGAAAAACTCTGTGGCGAACAACTCTGTGGCGAACAACTCTGTGGCGAACAACTCTAGCGGCCTCACGCGTCGTTACAGGATCGTTCGGCGCCGCTGCTCAATCTGCGCAAAGAACAACTCTGTGGCGGCCTCGCGCTTCGTTTGGAGACGTTCAGCGCCGCTGCTCAATCTCAGACAATCGCCAGGGTTCGATGGGGGTAGCAGGAAGGAAGCGTGATGAGTATGTCTGAAACAGGAACGGTTTCTTGGGGACACATGAAAAGCTTTCTTCATACAAGCGATGGATGACACGGTGTAATCACTTTTTCAAGGCTCGTAACGATGGCATCACAAAAATAGTCATACCACTGTGGTGCGAAGAAGCGCTTACCGTGCTTTCGCCTGGGGTTTCTTCATCACTCTACGGGTCTGTATAAAGCGAGCGCTACGACGTACGCTCAGTCTAGAAATGTCAAAGAACGGGGCGGACGATCGCTACGGAAGCGCGCAGGATGGGCGCCGAGGCGTCGAACCGTGCATGCTGAACTGGTTGCAAGGGAACTCCCGCCGCCCTCGGAGATTGGTGTTGAGTCTAAGCGGTGGGTTCTTCGTTTACCCCTCTGTGCAAATGTACTGGAGCCCTCACGCCTTGGCTAAACTGAGAATGTCACCACCAGGAGTGCGTTTCAAGCGACACCGTGGAAGAATTCGAGGTCGGCGGGGAGGACAGGAGGGATCGCCACAGGATGCGCGCTGCGCGGGTGGAGCAGTCGTGGCTCGCTGCCTGGCGCCAGAACTTGCAGATCTGATGATGAGCGAGGCTCCGAGGTCGGATTATGTAGCGTAAGACCCCGAAGAGAGCCAGGGCCGCCCAGTGAAGCGCACGGATCAGTTCTCTGGGGTGCTGAATTCTTCACGAGACCATTTCTCTCTGTATCAATCTCTGTATTTTCTTTTTCATTCATATGCCATGTCTGTATTTCAATCGAATAAAAACACTTACTTGGAATCTAAGGCTCATGGATTTTGTATTTTGCTATATCTAAGTTTTATTCCTTCACACCATCACGCAAACAAAGACTCACGCAGTCACGAAATGAAAAGAGCGCCAAACCACACAGCGTGTGGATCATGTTTATTGAAAGTTAGACACACACAAGATGAATACATCCCCACATGTGATCAGGTATTGGCATCGGACAGCAGGTGCCACGAGTAAACAGTCTTTTATATGGTCCAAATAAGCAGAGAGCCCAGTGTTTGCGGAGGGATCGAGCTTCCCGAGAGACATGAAAGTCGCGGCAATCCGGTCATGGTCAGCGGGTCCAGGACAGATTCTCCTGCGATCGCGTGCACCGCATCCCTGAAGCATGTAGCGCGCCGTAGTCCTCGAAGCGTTATGCGGAGTCCTTAGGCGCTTATCACCTTTCCGGCAAAGGCCGGTTCTCCCTGTTAGGGAATCTCCAGTAAACGCGCAGCCAGCAATGCGTCGGCGGGCTTCTGTCGCTCGAACACGCACGCGGTGTCGTCGACCACGGCTCGCGAGGAGCCTGCTTTCGAGGCCTGGCCACCACTGCTCCGATCATGGTCACGAAGACGTTGTATCAAGAAAGCCCTGCTGATGTTCTCTCAGGGGCAGGGCGTTCTGGCGCCTTTAACTCCTTTCTCCACTCGCCCGACGCCTGCGCGCCTTGAGTTCCCGCGCTCGTTGAGTTTGGCCGAGGCGCACAGAGCGTGCACCAGTTGAACGTGACAAGTGCGGTGGTGGGCATGGAATCCTTTATCTTCGTTCTGCCTAATCGGGTACACCTTGGCGAAAGCACGCTGTCGAGCAGCGCTAATCACGCTCGGTTTCAAATCGCATCTTGTCTTCGCATCAGGGCTTGAGTCCCGCAGGCGACGCTGGTCTGGCGTCGGCCCTCAGCCACGGTCTAAGCCTGCAGTTCGTTTGCGGTCTACATTGTCCCCGAGGACTTCTCCGCAGCGTTGGTTCTCGAGCTCGCACCGGGCCATGGTGGCTTCTTGAAGGCGACAGAGGGCTTTCTGGTGTGACGTTAGTTTTATGAAAATGAAGTCCCGTCAGCAGCCGTTGCAGGTCGCCGCCCGTCACCGCGCCGTCGATCGTTCACATGTGCATTTCAGGGGCGAATCAGTTAATATCACGTGAAAGAAAAATCTAGATTCCGGCTATCGCCGTGTAGAAAGTTCGCGATGGGGCGATGGGCTTTCATGATGACCCGAACGGTGCGATTTCGATTAATGCGGTCGGCGTGCTCGACCACCGGTGCAGTTGAGCACAGGAATCGATGATCCCGTTTCCGGTACCCTACATTGGCCCATCTGGAACACTAGTAGGAAGATCGCGTGGCAGCTTCGCTCGCCGCACGGAGTCGCTTAAATCCTCGAGTCCGTCATGCGGTGAGTGTTGTTCAGCTTCTCTCCTAGCCAGTACGATGGCGGCTCGGCGGGGCGGCATCTTGTCACCGCGAGAGCAATCCGACTTTCTCACCCGTTTCGACTGATGCATGCGCGGTGACAGCCTTTCAGGGCTCCAGCGGCTGGCCAGTACCAAAACACCGGCGCTTGAGCTCGGTTCCCAGGGTGACAGGTCTCGTCGGCCTCTCCGTCAGGAAACGTCAAAGTCGGCGTCTCCGTGACTTCATCCCTGCCCTTCTGAGTTGCGGCTGCGGTGGCGGACTTCGGCGTCGAAGCGCGTCGGCTCTGCGGCGGCGGCGTCGAGTAGCAGAAGCAGAGGCGGAGTTCCGGCTTCGCCGGATCGCACTCCGGACTTTGGCGTCGGGGGCGCGTCGGCCTCCGACGGCTGCGTCCGTAAGTCAGAGAAGCCGATCGCCTCGGACTTTCGGGCGTCGGGGCCAAGTCGGCTCTTGGCGAATAGCAGAGAGGAAGCGGTTTGCTCGGGCACCAGACTCGCCGAGGGCGGCGTCGAAAGGCGGGGCAAGTGCGGCTCGGCGAGTTTTCTGCACCAGGACGGGCGAGGATCAAGCCACGGAGCTTTCATGGCAGCGAACTTCGGCCAGAGTGGAGAGGATGTCTTCTCGATCGTGCGAGACTGCAGAAGATGCGCTCACAGGCAGCGAAGGCACTAATAACACTGAATTGACTCAACACAGGAGCTTCAGAATGAGAACTATCAGCAGGGTGTGGTATAGCTGAGAAGACTAGCTTGGTGGCCCACGGCCCCCCGAACTCACAGCTCCTCCTGCATCGCTCAGTGGCGGTCGGACGCTCTGGGTGGCCCGGTCGCGGTCTGAGTGGCGGTCGGACTCTGGGTGGCGGTCGGACGGTCTGGGTGTCGATCGGACGCTCTGGGTGGCGAGTCGGACACTCTGGTGGTGGTGAGACCCGTCTGGGTGGCGGTCGGATGCTCTGAGTGGCGGTCGGACCGGTATGGGTGGCGATCGGACGCTCTGAGTGGTGATCGGACGCTCTGATGACGGTCAGGCGGACAGAGGATGGCTTCCTTCAAGCGGGTTGTTTGCTTGTGTAAAAGTATAAGACTGCACTCTTCCGAATCCCATTTCGCTCACGCTTCAGGCACTATGGCCCCTCGGCGGTGGCAACATCACATTCTACAATCACTCAGAGCAGACCGCCAGCAGATCCGCTGCCAGCGGCGTTGACTACTTTCACTCTCTGTACCTCCACAGTCACGAAG